>JAHLJT010009436.1:146053468-146101418 GCA_031308135.1 Acheta domesticus | reverse complement strand
CAGTTAAAGGATTTACAATTTTTTCTTCGATAGTATCGAAAATAAAAAAGTTAAAAACAATATTGTTGTATATTGTATTGTATTGTGGTTGATGTTATGTGAGGATAAATTGATTTTGAATTAGAGTTTTGCCTTGATGAGTGATTTTCTTATCCTGCGAGAGTGCGTTGTTGCGGGTGACTCGTGAGTGGTTTTGTTGAATTTTGCAAAAAACGTTGAGAGCAAAAAAATCAGCGTGTGTGTACATTGTTAGAACAATGTTTGGTTCTGTTTGTTGGGAAAGGACATTGCGAAATATTGAGTAGTTTAGTTTTTATGAGGAATTGTATGACTTGAATTGTGTTGTTTCTTGACAGTAGTGTAAAGAATTATTATTATTTATAGGGAATATTAAATGTTGAATATTTCGAAACAACATTGTTGTATAGAGAATTGTTTTGTGGTTATTTTTGTGTCAAGAAAATCTAATTTTGATGGATAGTATTTTTTCTACGAGTAGTTTTCTTACGCGTAGTTGTTGCGCCTGCGGGGCATTTCGAAAATTCGTTTTTTCTAAATTTTCGAAAAACGGTAAGAGCAAAAAAATTAATGTTTATATATTTGAAAAGCACAAAAATAGCACAATATTTTGTGCATAAAGAAAATTTGTTTTGGCTAATTGGCTTTGCCAGCTTAACATTAAGCCAGCAAAGCCACCCATTTTTGGAAAAACCGTTGGAGCAAAAAAATTAGTTTTTGGATATTTGGAAAGCACAAAAATAGCACAAAATTCTGGGTATAGAGAAAATGTGTTTTTTGAAAATGGCTTTGCCAGCTTAACGGACGTAGAGATATCGCGCAGCGCAGCGATCACGTTTCAACATCCTCACGGGAAGTGATTCATTGACAGGATGAAAATAGACTGCCAGGCGTTCTCAGAAAAGTACAGTGAAGGAATACATGAAATATCAGACGACAAATGCAACGCAATAATTCAGGATCTGAATTTTACTGCGGCTTGTATCTCACAGATACATGTCGAGCACTCCCGGTTTAAGTACAATAAAACAAATATCTACATAGTGGGCAGATGCAACCCGCAACACGAAAAAAACAGCACTATGCATAATTCGGAAACGTTGAGATTTAGAGCCTGAAAATTAGATTTTCGTTTCTCATGGGGACGCGAGTTTGGTTTTAAATCCTCTAATCTACAAAATTATATATTTTTAGGTGTTTTGTTCCAGGCTTGACGTTTAAGAGAAAGATACTCTACTCCATATTTGCACATGGGCACGTGAAAAGTATACAGGGTAATTCAGTCCTTGTTGCTCATACAGGACCCGGTGATAGAGTACACAAGTTATTTATGAGTGTAAACCCTATTCAATTTTTTTTTAAAAACAGCAGTGCCATTGATCATATTTTACAAAAAATGAGGCCCAAAAATATTAAAATTTTGCAAAAAATAAGGCCCAAACATATTACGCACATAAAATATTGTTCCTTGTTATTATTATTGCCCACTTATCAAATGAGTATGAAAGGAGAGAGAAAAAACATAATGTGATGGTAAATGTAATTTTACTCATACACTACATATGTTGTTCTTAGTAACAAGTTTTTTAGTATAAACACTAAGTTGTAATATCTGAAAATTAGTAGATGGAACGCTTATCAACTATTAATTGTTTATTACTTTGATTCACGGTAAAAAGATATGAGTGAGCTATTGCACATCGTATCCGACTTCAGCCAATGAGCTTCGAGCACCAGTTTGCGTCACAATATTAACAATGCAGCCATATACCAATATTATCACCTTGTTACAAGTTATTGAAACATATTTTTCAAGCATTTCTTTTAAATAGTGTGTCTTCTACACCATCGTGTTATTTTTGGTTGGTCACCGTTGAAAATGTGCTCGTGGGTCGTGACGCAAACTACTCCTGCGCAGAACGAGAAAAGTTCGGTGCATCGGAGTATATATTGCCACCACGCTTTGATGTATTGTGCGAGTCGATCCATCGAAGGCAGTTCGTCGTTTTGTCGAGCAGGCGTGTGGATGTAAGTATATAGTTAGCACAGCAAAATAAGCGAGATTTTTAGGGGCGAAGATCAGTTCAGTGATTGTTCCTTAGTTTTAATTATCATTCACGTACCGTCAAATTTTGATACCAGTGTTTTCAAATACTAGGGTGTTCAAATACTGGGATGTGTGGCTAGTAAGGCTGCTCGTGTTAGGCAAATTGCAAATGTACTCACCCGTCGCGCCAGGCGCCGCTCCATTCGGCGTCCGGGCAGCGGCCGAAAGGGTTGCGCACGCGCACTAGACACACCTCCTCCCCTGCGCCTCTGCGCAGGCGCACCCGCCGCGCGCCCGTCACGCTGTAGGAGTGCTCCCCCGCCAGCCCCTTCTTGAACGGGCCCTGCCACACACGCGTACATCTCAGACAACGCGCTAAGCCAGTGTTGTCAAGTTCGATGCCACGAACGAGAGTCCGTGGCACGAGTGCCACGACGAAAACGTCCTGGAAGTTAGCAGGTTCATTTCATCCAATCACAAAACTGCATAGCTCATAATTTGCCGCTTTTTTTTGCCGTTTTTGAGATGCGAAAACCAAAAAGTTGCCGCGAGCCATTTTCGCCCAAAAATCAGTGGTCCTGCTAACTTCCAATGGAAGTTAGCAGGTCCATTTCATCCAATCACAAAACTGCATAACCCATAATGTTCAGCTATTTTGCCGTTTTTAAGATGTGAAAACCAAAAATTGATATCTCCATTATTTCAAAAAATATTAAGAATTAAAAAAACATTAAAGATACGTTCAATATAAGAGCGCAATCAAAGAAGTAAAAGGACGTCCCCCGTACAAAATCACACATAACAACTCATAATCGACGCCAAAATTTCCCAAAAACTAGTAAAAAACAAAATCTGTAATAAAAAATTTGCCGCCAACCGGTTAGACACAATTACCCGGGTTCGAATCCCAGATATGCACCTCTTAAAGTATTCAATAAATAGACGCATTCTCTAGTAACCATTAGCTTTAACAATTCATACTGTGCGCCGAAATTAGTACCAACCAAGTGGCAAACATAATCATTAATAAAATAATTTGCCGCGGATCGGCTAGTTTAAATTACCCGGGTTCGAATCCGCAAAACTTATATTTTGAAAGCCCCTTTCAAGGAAACGCGCGGTGTCTCCAAAACCATTAGCCATAACAATTCAGTATGAGCGCCGAAATTAGCTGCATGAAAGTGTAAAATATTATCTGTAATCAAAAAATTTGCCGCGAACCGGTTAGTGACTGTTTCTTGAGTTTTTATTTCCAAAAATTTATCACTTCGATCGGCGCCTTTCTAGAAAAGTGCGCCGTATCTCCTAAACCATTAACCTTAACGATTCACGTTCTGCGCCGAAATCTGCTGTGAGCATGTGCCAACAATAATCTGTAATCAAAAAATTTGCCGCGAACCGGTTAGTGACTCTTTCTTGGGTTTCAAATTCCAAAAATATCCCTCATCGAACGGCCTCTTTCTAGAATAGTGCGCCGTATCTCCTAAACCATTAACCTTAACGATTCACGTTCCGCGCCGAAATCTGCTGTGAGCATGTGCCAACAATAATCTGTAAACAAAAGAATTTGCCGCGAACCGGTTAGAGACTGTTTCTTGAGTTTTTATTTCCAAAAAATGTATCACTTCGATCGGCGCCTTTCTAAAATAGTGTGCCGTATCTCCTAAACCATTAACCTTAACGATTCACGTTCTGCGCCGAAATCTGCCGTGAGCATGTGCCAACAATAATCTGTAATCAAAACATTTGCCGCTAACCGGTTAGTGACTGTTTCTTGGGTTTCAAAATCCAAAAATATCCCTCTTCGAACGGCCTCTTTCTAGAATAGTGCGCCGTATCTCCTAAACCATTGACCTTAACAATTCCCGCTTTGCACCGAATGATGCTGTCAGTAAGTGCCAACTACAATATCTACTCAAATAATTTGCCGCGAACCACTTAGTTACTGTTTCCCGGGTTCAAAATATCAAAAATGTACCTTTTCGAACGGCTTCTTTCAAGAAAAGTGCGCCGTATCTCCTAAACCATTGACCTTAACAATTCCCGCTCTGTACCGAATGATGCTGTCAGTAAGTGCCAACTACAATATGTACTCAAATAATTTGCCGCGAACCAGTTAGTTACAGTTTCCCGGGTTCAAAATATCAAAAATTTACCTTTTCGAACGGCCTCTTTCGAGAAAAGCGTGCCGTGTCACGTAAACAATTGACCTTAACAATTCTCGCTCTGCACTGAATGATGCGGTCAGTAAGTGCCAACTACAATCTGGAAGCAAATAATTTGCCATGAGCCGGTTAGTTACTGTTTCCTGGGTTCAAAATATCAAAAATGTACCTTTTCGAACGGCCTCTTTCAAGAAAAGTGCGCCGTATCTCTTAAATCATTGACCTTAACAATTCCCGCCTTGCGCCAAAATTACCTGTGGGCAAGTCACAACTATCATCTGTAATCAAAGAATTTGCCGCGACCCGGTTAGTTTCTGGTTTTTGGGTTCAAATTTCCAAAAATGTACCTCTACTAACGGCCTCTTTCCAGAAAAGCGCGCTGTGTCTCCTAAACAATTGACCTCAACAACTCGCATTCTGCTCTGAAATCAGATGTGAACAAGTGATATATATAATCTGTAATCAAAAAATTTGCCGCGGACCGTTTTGTTACAGTATCCCGAGTTCAAAATTTAAATACGTATCTCTTGGAATGGTCTCTTCAATGGAAACGCTTCGTGTCTCCTAAACCAATAACCTAAACAATTCATCCTCTTCGCCTAGTGGCAATAATCATCTGTATGCCGCGGGAATGTTAGTTACAGTAACCGGGGTTCGGATTCCCGAAATTTACATCTTCCCATTTGAGGAAAAGACGCTCTGTCTCCTAAAATATTGCCCTTAACATTTTATACTGTTCGTTGGAATAAGCTTTAACTTAGTGTTAAATATAATCTTCGAGGTTTATCGGCGCACATTTTCTTGAACGTTGAAATTGATTTTCTATAACTCGGGAACAAACATTTTTCAAACATTTTCATTTTTCTAAAATAATTACTTTCTAATTTCATTTTTTTCGTTTTTTTCTTTTTGTTTTTTTTCTTTTAATTCTGTCCCTCAAGAAAATGTGCGCCGATAAATCTCTTTCCCCGCACGTCATATACAGTTTTTACTGTTTTTTGGCAAATAAATAAATAAATGACGGCGAAACGTATGCCTCTCCGGCCGGCCGGCCTAAATCCGAGTAAAACGTTCGGCCGATATTCTCCAAAATTCCCTATATTCTCCAAGTCCCTAATCGATCTAACTGATCTCTCGGCCCATTGAATTGGAAACTGATATTATAATTTTGGAGGTACATTACATGAAGCACCTGGGAAACATAAATCTAACATTTTTTATTACATTTTATTGTTGGATATTACAATGAATGTACACAGAATCAGTACACAGAATAGCAAATGTCATTTACAATATGTCAAAGTACATATACATAGACTTACATATACATATATGCAGATACATACATATAATAAACATATACATACATATACATTCACATTCAACACATACACACACACACATATATATATATATATATATATATATATATATATATATATATATATATATATATTCATATCAACAATTTAGTAAATAAGCCCCTTACTTGGTATCCCATTCATTTCACTATGCGGTTCTATATTAGTTTGTCAAATTCCGTTACTTTTAAATATTTGATAATTTGATCACACTTCTCTATGGTATTAAGAAGGTCTAATAAATTGCCATTGATTTTCATTGCTGTTCTTTGACTGTTGGTTTCTGGGCATTCAAGTAGCAGATGTGGGGAAGAATTCTAGCTCCACACTTAGGACATTGTTCTGGATCGGATTTTTTTATAAGATGTCCATGACTGGCTTTGAAATGACCTATTCTGAGTCTGGTGATAGTAACCTGATTATTCCTGTTAACCAACTTATGTGGAAATGGAGATTCATTTATTGATCTCCTAACGAGATGCAGTTTAGAGGTTATGTTCTTCCATTGTGTGTCCCAGTATTTAACTATTTGAGATTTAAAAAGCTTTTTAATATCTTCATATGAACCATAAGCATTATTGTCAATTACCAAATATTGCCAAATTTAACACTAAGTTATTGCCAATTACCAAATTTAACACTAAGTTAAAGCTTATTTCAACGAACAGTATAAAATGTTAAGGGCAATGTTTTAGGAGACAGAGCGTCTTTTCCTCAAATGGGAAGATGTAAATTTCGGGAATCCGAACCCCGGTTACTGTAACTAACATATCCGCGGTATACAGATGATTATTGCCACTAGGCGAAGAGGATGAATTGTTTAGGTTATTGGTTTAGGAGACACGAAGCGTTTCCATTGAAGAGACCATTCCAAGAGATACGTATTTAAATTTCGAACCCGGGATACTGTAACAAAACGGTCCGCGGCAAATTTTTTGATTACAGATTACATATATCTCTTGTTCACACCTGATTTCAGAGCAGAATGCGAGTTGTTGAGGTCAATAGTTTAGGAGACACAGCGCGCTTTTCTGGAAAGAGGCCGTTAGTAGAGGTACATTTTTGGAAATTTGAACCCAAACACCAGAAACTAACCGGGTCGCGGCAAATTCTTAGATTACAGATGATAGTTGTGACTTGCCCACAGGTAATTTTGGCGCAAGGCGGGAATTGTTAAAGTCAATGATTTAGGAGATACGGCGCACTTTTCTTGAAAGAGGCCGTTCGAAAAGGTACATTTTTGATACTTTGAACCCAGGAAACTGTAACTAACCGGTTCATGGCAAATTATTTGCTTCCAGATTGTAGTTGGCACTTACTGACCGCATCATTCGGTGCAGAGCGAAAATTGTTAAGGTCAATTGTTTACGTGACACGGCACGCTTTTCTCGAAAAAGGCCGTTCGAAAAGGTAAATTTTTGATATTTTGAACCCGGGAAACTGTAACTAACTGGTTCGCGGCAAATTATTTGAGTACATATTGTAGTTGGCACTTACTGACAGCATCATTCGGTGCAAAGCGGGAATTGTTAAGGTCAATGGTTTAGGAGATACGGCGCACTATTCTAGAAAGAGGCCGTTCGAAGAGAGATATTTTTGGATTTGAAACCCAAGAAACAGTCACTAACCGGTTAGCGGCAAATGTTTTGATTACAGATTATTGTTGGCACATGCTCACAGCAGATTTCGGCGCAGAACGTGAATTGTTAAGGTCAATGGTTTAGGAGATACGGCACACTATTTTAGAAAGGCGCCGATCGAAGTGATACATTTTTTGGAAATAAAAACTCAAGAAACAGTCTCTAACCGGTTCGCGGCAAATTCTTTTGTTTACAGATTATTGTTGGCACATGCTCACAGCAGATTTCGGCGCGGAACGTGAATCGTTAAGGTTAATGGTTTAGGAGATACGGCGCACTATTCTAGAAAGAGGCCGTTCGATGAGGGATATTTTTGGAATTTGAAACCCAAGAAAGAGTCACTAACCGGTTCGCGGCAAATTTTTTGATTACAGATTATTGTTGGCACATGCTCACAGCAGATTTCGGCGCAGAACGTGAATCGTTAAGGTTAATGGTTTAGGAGATACGGCGCACTTTTCTAGAAAGGCGCCGATCGAAGTGATAAATTTTTGGAAATAAAAACTCAAGAAACAGTCACTAACCGGTTCGCGGCACATTTTTTGATTACAGATAATATTTTACACTTTTATGCAGCTAATTTCGGCGCTCATACTGAATTGTTATGGCTAATGGTTTTGGAGACACCGCGCGTTTCCTTGAAAGGGGCTTTCAAAATATAAGTTTTGCGGATTCGAACCCGGGTAATTTAAACTAGCCGATCCGCGGCAAATTATTTTATTAATGATTATGTTTGCCACTTGGTTGGTGCTAATTTCGGCGCACAGTATGAATTGTTAAAGCTAATGGTTTACTAGAGAATGCGTCTATTTATTGAATACTTTAAGAGGTGCATATCTGGGATTCGAACCCGGGTAATTGTGTCTAACCGGTTGGCGGCAAATTTTTTATTACAGATTTTGTTTTTTACTAGTTTTTGGGAAATTTTGGCGTCGATTATGAGTTGTTATGTGTGATTTTGTACGGGGGACGTCCTTTTACTTCTTTGATTGCGCTCTTATATTGAACGTATCTTTAATGTTTTTTTAATTCTTAATATTTTTTGAAATATTGGAGATATCAATTTTTGGTTTTCACATCTTAAAAACGGCAAAATAGCTGAACATTATGGGTTATGCAGTTTTGTGATTGGATGAAATGGACCTGCTAACTTCCATTGGAAGTTAGCAGGACCACTGATTTTTGGGGGAAAATGGTTTGCGGCAACTTTTTGGTTTTCGCATCTCAAAAACGGCAAAAAAGCGGCAAATTATGAGCTATGCAGTTTTGTGATTGGATGAAATGGACCTGCTAACTTCCAGGACGTACGACGAAATCGCTTCTCCACACAGTTCATAACCCGCAGCAAGAGACAACGCCATCACTATTGTAAAACGGCGGGGGTTACTAATGGTTTCCTCTCCCGACGCTAGTGGCGCAGAGAAGCTCGTGGCATGGCACGGCGTCGCGAGGCGTGCCACTGTCACCAGTTGCAGACCTTGACATCACTGCGCTAGACTCTTGTGCAAAGAATGATTACCACTGATTCCGAAAACGTCAACTGCTAAGGTGATTAATCCTGTACGTGTACATACTTTTCGCAAGGGATGTGGCAGTGGCTCCGACAATGGATGGCGAAATCCGGTGCTGTGTTATCGGCGGCTAGCGGGATTTTCCCAAGCAGTTCCCATAAGCGGATCACTGCCCCAGCCGGGACAAACCCTAAGCTCCCCGCGTATGTGTAAGTGCATTGCATGTAAGTGTGTGTGTGTGTGTGTGTGTGTGTGTAAGTAAGGGGTAAAATAGGACAAGAAATGGGAAAGTAAGATCGCGCGCTGCCCATGGCCCGTTTGATAGTGTACTGTTCCGGCATTCGCCCGATATTGATCGGGGAAACCACGGAAAACTTCCGATGAGAGCAGCTGGCAGCTAGAATTCTCCTTCAGACAGCGATAGAACTCGACCTACCTATCTGGCTAGTGCCGAAAATCCTGCCATCGTCGGGAATCGAACCTAGAACCTCTTAGTCAAAGGCCCTGCAGTGACATCAGTTGGTGCCCTGAAACAACTCTCCCAATTTGTGCAAAGAAGACTGTTCTGATCAACTACGTCACCCAGTGCGAGTGGTTCTGGCAGCCGTTTGCGAAATGAAACCTCATACTCACACACA
Organism: Acheta domesticus; assembly: GCA_031308135.1. NCBI lineage: Eukaryota > Metazoa > Arthropoda > Insecta > Orthoptera > Gryllidae > Acheta > Acheta domesticus. Next base: position 146,092,038 of record JAHLJT010009436.1, on the reverse strand, counting down.
CACACAGGCACACACGTGTCTCACTTAACGCGTTAGGCACTAAACAAACACTCACATACATAAAAACTCAGGCATCAAATTTATCATATTTACACGAAGACAAATGTTGTTAACAAGCTGTTCGATGTGTGCGAGTATGATCAGAAAATGCGCGTCAAATTATTGGGTCATATTATGCCTTCCCTCCCATTGAGTAAATTGAAGCATGTAGAGTTTGTTAGTGCCTTTAGTCTTCATTCTGGGTTGTCTCGAGAAAAATTTCTCGATTTTAACACGGATATATATCTGTTTACTGTTAATGCTTGCGCTTGAGAAGTGATACAGAAGCAAAGGAACACTTAGTGCATATTGCGATAATCCAGGTTTTCACCGTATTGCGATGACTCAGATTTTGGCCATTGAGAATCTCTTCATTCAACAAGCAGAGTTCGTCTTTGAATTATTTGAAATTTTAGTGCTTTGAAAGTGAACATAGGAAATACGTAGTGACTTAGTGGTTTAAGGTGGGATCAAATAGTCCTTAAGACATCTAGAGTGGATTTTAGTTTATAGCCACCTCAGACTGGCCGAGCATACGCTCGTAAAAGACGTAGTGATGGAAAGACGTAGCATTATGAGGTGTAGTTGCCTTCAAATGCAGAGAGGATTTCATATTTATCATAATGCACTAGAGTCTCGGGTATCTTCAAGTCATGAAGTCTAATAAATAACAAGATTGATATTTTTGAGCTTTGTCCTGCTCAAACGCAACAAATACCGAATTAATCTAGGAACCTTAAAAACTTGTCGAACTGTCTGGTTATCTACAAATTTTTCTCCAAATTTTACGTCTTTCTTTCTGGTTTCTTTGTTTCCGTTTTAGCATATTATCTGTTGTTTAGACAGACTGTTTCATGTGCGTTACAGAAATTACAATATTATGCGTCTATACAACACGTTATCGTGGGAATATCTTTTGCAACTCATTTGCAAAATTGGGTTCATAACATTTATCACGTGTGTCATGCGCATGAAATATTATTCTACCTACATCAAGCTCTACCAGGACGTTTACTTTGTAAATGCCGTGGTTGAATGTACTCATTAAAGCTTAATGAAAATCAATCTACCGAGGCGTATAATATTACGAGTAAAGAGGCAAACGTCTGTAGCTTGAAGAGTGTTTCATAACGATAATTTACAAGGCATTTCATGGGCCAATGTCAACAAAGTTTGATGATCAATGTCAAGGGCAGTGAACAGTGTCACGTGAGGGAGTGTCTGTGGAGAGAATAAAGAGAGGAAGAGAGAGAGGGAGAGGAAAGGAGTAGGAGAGAGAGGGAGGGAGGGAGACAGACAGACAGTCTGATTGAGTCGAATTTCCGATAACTGAAAGGTAAACTTATAGATTAATTGGGAAATTTACTTAATTGAGATGCTGCCGTTGTATCCTGGTGTTATTGGAATTAATACGTACGTCTAGGGGCCAAGAAAAAGTATGTTCTCTTTAAAGGAAGAGCGAATTAACACAGCCGTCATGAAAACACACACAAACGAGGGGGAGAGGGGATGATGAAAACTTAATGTTCTCACAATATTTTTTTGATTTAGTAGTTTTGGTTTAAAACAAAATAAAAATTATCATTCCTTCAAATTGAAAGCGCAAGGAAAATACATATGTAATTTTATTTTGTAATATTTTTTATATTATTAATTTAATACCAAATGTGATTATTTAAAATAAAAATTTATCTTATTTTTCATTTAAAACATTGTATTTCAACACGGTATCACTTTCACCCAGTGTTAATTATACTACTTTGATTTAACTCAGAAAGATGGGGAGGTTGAAACGGAAAATTCATGTTACTAGTTGCTGCAACGGAGTAAAGGAGGTTTAAAACTATCTATACAATCGAAATGGTGATTTCATGGCTCCTATAAGTTTTCCCTATGCGCAATAGACTAGGTTGAATGTACGAGCAGTACATTAATTGTAAAGGGGGAAATCTTTAACAAGTGATATTGGAAATATAATGTGTTACATTCCAATTTCACATTCATTTCAATTTCATCACATTCATTTCAATTTCCATAAGTTTCAATTCAACGTTATTATTTCGGAGTTTCTGTGTTTATCGAATATCAAGTATAAAGTAGAATTAGTAGTAGCAAAAATCATTTTAAGCTAACTATTAAGGAAGAAATTCTACACTAACTACACAAAGAACGGTTGTACCATACATCATATACTCCATAAATGCGTATGAGGAATGAGAAGATTTATTCATAGAACACTGGGGAATTTTTTGCAGTTGAAACATTAAATAAAATTAATTTAATTCTCAGCTTCGACCTCGCCGCAAACTTCAGTAGCTTGAACTTTCGTAGCCGTAGAGAGTGTAGGCAAAGTAGGGGTCATGTATGGAAATTACACGTCTGACCTCACGCGTCGCTATGTAATATCACCCAGAGGCATATAACGACATAATGTGTTTACCACGTTTGCGATACTCGCGATTTAAGACTTACATTAGCAGTCGTTTCGTTCCTTTAAGAAAGATGTTATGGCAATTATCTCATGAAGCCGAGGAATTTTTTAAGATTGTTTAGTCTCTGAGCGAAACACTACCGGGTGTGCTGTGAATACGTGAATAATAGGTCTAAGCTCACTCTCTGCAGAGAAGTGGTTGTGTGACAGCAGGTACTTTCTCGCGATATGTGTAACTTTGTCAAATTTCGAAAATTTAAAGAGTTAAACGAAAATCGGACCTATGCCATTTTTATGACAGAACTTTACTTTACGAGAAAATATTAAAGAAAAACCTGGAGCCACTTCAGGAAATATTTTAATTGTCTTCATTTAATGCAAAATTACGCGAAAACCACTCCATATTTTAAAAAAGTGTAATACATTATTTAAAGACTGAAGTTTGAGAAACAGATTTTTTCTAGAATCAACTTTCTAAGTAAAGTAAGTAATTAACCCGGTAAGCACATACGCTGGACAGGTCACATTCGGCAATCAAGGATATTTCATGTACCTGCCGAATATCTGTACGTACGGAGTTGCCCAAACATCAGGGGCAAATGACACATGTGAAAGTGCATATAACTCTGTTATATGAAATTTCCCACTGCGTTTTTATTGACAAAACGATCATTTTATATTCCTCAAGATGCCCTAGTAGTTTGTAATATTCGTTCTGAAACATCCTGCACAAAACGTCAAAATAAATTAATAAATTTCAAGTTTTTTTAATTTTTTTCTTAAAAATGTTTCAGATTTCCTCTTCTTGTAAATTATTTCTAATGAAAACTAGACGTATTGCAATACGACAACTCACTACCATTTTTTAATTGTGTGAATTTCTGCACGGTATTCACAAGATCAAACAAATACTTAATATAAAATTTTCATTAAGAAATGGATCTTTCAAATGTACATGCCATTTTTGAGAAAATGTTTCATTATTTAATCTATTCCGTACACTTATTCTAAGAAATTATACTAACTAACAATAATTTTATAAATACAATACAATAATACTAAGAATAATTTTATAAATACTGTACTTTATAATACTGAAAAATAAATTTCCGGAGAACATATTGTCTCGGCTTTACGCTAGAATTTAATACTCTTTTCGTCAATGTGTTGTAATTATTATAGACCGGATTTTTATGTAATTACATATTTTTGTCTTTCTACTTACTGTTCTCAAAATTTTAATCTTGACGAATTGTCGCCCTCCTAACACAATATCAGATTTTTTCGTTACATATTTTTACATATTTGGTACTATATTACATATTTTACATATTTCGCTATTTTCTCAACTTATTTTTTGTTTTCATCAATTTTCTTACATATTTTTATGAAAAGAAGTATTTTCAAAACAATTCAGCACTTTTTCCCACATTTTTACCGCGTGCTACTGCGTACTCAACTCGATGGACGCTTCGTGAAGACGCGGTCGAATATTTTGATAGTCCTACGTGCCTGCTTCAGTTATTTCAGTGGTACACAAACTACGTAGTGCGCGTCTGCGACAGATCATTCTCACCTTTAGGTGTGAAAAGTATCATTGATGACCTTTAACCTCAATTTCCAAGAAACTATGTAGATCGCCGTCGCATAACACTTCGATGAGAATATTCCATGCCGCAGTAATTGTTTGCTGGTCGTAGATTTCGCCAGTTTGTACGATGGCTTCTATTACATCTAGTCTGGCTGCTAAACTACATTCCTAGATAACAATTTCTGACGGTTTTACTACGGATGGAAAAGTTGGTATGGTGCAGGTGGGCATCAACTTTTATATTCCAAATTATTTTTAAAACGTTTGCATTGTTTTTAAAATTTGTATAGCACTTTTTTTTATAAATGTAAGTTCGTATTATGAAAATGAGTTTTATAATCAGAGTTTTTTAATATTACATATTATGTCCGATTTTACATATTTATTACATATTCTTACTGTTTTCATTACATATTTATGTACATAGTTTGACGTTTCATTCTACATACTTTTCCGGTCTCTAGTAATTATCATTTGTGAAACCTGTGCTTTTCGAAACCAGAAAAAAAAACTCATGGGGTGTAAAGTAACGTTGTAGTAAAAGAAGTGGTGCTATATCAGCACGTACTTTCTCGTCCGTACTTTCACGCAAAATTTACCCAAATTTTCGAAAAAATTTTCATAGCCTTATTTCAAAATCTATCTTTAAGGAACAGATTTCATTAAGGAAAAAATCTCTATCTTTAATATTTTAGTTGAAGGAAGACGTCGAAAAGAATTTAAACTTTTGTAATTTTCGAAAATCAGAGTTTTCAACAAACATGAGACCATTCTGTTCAACGTCCTTCACACTATCCAACAACAAAATTTAATAAAAGCTATGGAGGCATTTTACTTGAATATTAGAAAAAAGTCCCATGGGCTTCATATAAAGTACCCCCCAAAATTAAAATATCGGTTTCAAATTCAAGGAGACAGTCAGATTAACTGCGGAATATCAATTTTGGAGAAAATTAGCCGAACGTTTTAGACGCTAGTGTTGTTCGCAGAGACTAGCAAGAAAGTAACTAGTGATGCTACAGAATGGCACAGACTTTGCCGTATTAGTTTTCTATTTCCTTGGGTCTTCGCTAGCTATTCGGAATTGTAACATACTCTTTCTTGCCAGCTGTCATATATCACCGCCAAAGTACATTTTTTTGTCACATTCTTAATTTTTCGGTTTCCTATAAGTAAAATACAAATATTAATTTTAGAATATTACAGAACACAAAAACCTAGTCGTAAATGGCAATTTTCTTCTAAAAATTATGTGCCACTTAAGAGAAAATGGCGTTTTAGCGCTACTAAAAATGCGAAAGTTGAAGTTCACTTTCACTGATAATTTTTGAGTTTTCAATATACTTCATTTGAAGTTATTTAAAGCAGGTACACTCTGACATATAATAATCGTTACAAATTGCTGGTAATGTGCATATTAAAGATGTGAGAGATCATTCAAAAAAATTACAATTATGTAATTTTTGAAAAAAACAAAAAAATAACTCAAAATAATCTTTACGCTATACTAAAGAGCGTAATTAGCACTATCTGTTAGCTATCTAAAAGTTTGAAGAAACAATTTGCAGCCATATATGAGAAAATGGCGTTTGAGCGTTTCTGAAAATGCGACATTTTGAGCTACTTTTCACAGAAAACGGTTGTTTTCGAGAAACGTTACTTGACATTATTTAAAACACGTGTACTAGTAAATATAATAATGTGAAAAAATCACCGCTAATGTAAAAATTATCGACGTGAGAAACATGTGAAAAAATTTACATTTTTGTAATTTTTGAAAAAAAAACCTATAGAGCAATATGGTTTTTATGTCATCTGATAAAGTACATTTACCACTATCCCTACCAAAAGTGTAAAGAAAAAATTTGGAGCCGTTTTTGAGAAAATCATGTTTTTTGTATTTTTTTAAAATTGCACATATTGCACGCAATATTGCGCGAAAACTACTAAAATATTCAGAACAATGTACATGACCTTAAACAAAGAACTCACTTTGGAGAGCACATTTTATTTGAAGAAAAAAATCTCTATCTTCAATTTTGTAGTTGGAGAAAGACGCCGAAAAAAATTCAAACTTTCACAATTTTCGAAAATTCAGAGTTATGCGTGAAAATCGGACCTATGTCACATAAATAAGCGTATTTTACTCTATTCACACAAGAAATTTAAAGAAAAAATTTGGAGCCGTTTTTGAGAAAATTTTGAAAATCACCGGGGGCTTCATATAAAGAACCCCAAATTTTACAGAAATGTTTTCAAAAATCTGAAAGCTTTGACTAGAACCAGATCGACTGCGGAATATCCATTTTGGAAGAAATCGTACGTATGGTTTAGGCGCTAGCAGTGTTTACAGACGAACAGACGTACGGACAGACAGAGACAGACGGACGTTTTCCTTTCAATTGGTTTTTCGCTATCAAGGACCCACAAAAGATGGTTTCTGGCTACACCTCGTGTTAGGGGATTTTTTTCTTAATTTAGCAACTGGTTTTATCCACTTTTTCGTTTTCACGGCCCGGCAATTAATTTTTTTCCGCCGAAAATTGGCCATTTTTCACGCAGCATTACATAACTTTCCCTATACTACGTATATCACTCCGTGTATACGTACGTATACGGGAAAGTAAAAATACTTCTTGAATATCTATGGCATTATTCGTGAATATGCTTCTGTGTTAGTTAGCAGGACTGAGGAATTCTCAACAGGTTTTTAGATGTTTTATTTATAAAAATATCTGCCACTTGACATTAATCACGAGCGTACATGAACACAAGGCGAGATAGTTGGCCAAGCTTAACCTGTGTTTTTCTATTGAATGCACGGTCGCAAGTAGCCTGGCAAGAGGAGATATCTGTAGAGAAAGTTTTCCGTTGAAATTGAAAATATCTTTTGTTCAAAAATTCCTACACCATTATTGTTTACGAGTAAAGTAATCAACTTGCATTAAGGCACGTTTGCAACTTGCATAAGGCACGTTCACAAAAGAATTGGGGTAGAGAATGCTCTGTATTCGCTCCGCACTGTAGTTGGGACGATCGCCAAGATACAGGTAATCGTATGCTACTCGGTCGTCGGTAAGGATTGACTGCGATATTTCCGGTAGATCCCCGCCTTCAGCATTTACATGCGCGCTATGTAGTGCAGCCACGTGGATGAAATGTTTGGATGCTGAAGGCATAATATCAACTACGTGCCAGCTGACAGAGTGTGCAGTTGTATGTGTTCGTCATAAGGCCCAATTGGAGACTTTAAGAGGGATGCTTTGCAAATCGTGCTCCTGGGAGAAGGTGAATTCAAGAATAGGGAATGAGATCATCATTCCTCTCAGTACATGGAAGTAGGGAAGGATGGGAAGGAAGGATCATGCGCGGTGCATTGTCTCTCGTGTAAGTTTCGATACAGACATCCTCCGGAAGCTAATGGAATTGAAACCACAAAAATGGCCAAGGAGAATAGCTAACTCCTCGAAATCTCTTGGAGGCTGCAATGCTGTTATACATGGCAAATTTATTATCCGGTGGCGAAGATAGAACAATATTAACAATGCTAATATTGTTGGTACGTTTAGCTTCTATTTTCTCAGTGTGTAGAGGATACTATATTTTGAATGTAGATGGAGCAATAGTAAGGTTCTAAACGGGAGAAAAAAGCAGAACAGCGGAAAATGCGGCCCCGCTTTGTCTACCTAAAATTCCACTCAGGTCCAGCAGAACTTCCCAGCCAATGCTAGGGGGTTCCGCTGAACCTGAGTGCCATGTCACGTGAGCAATTGCGTACCCCACTGCTCCAAATAAGTGCGACGCGAGCGCAGTGGCGAGCGCAGTGGCGAGCGCTGTAGTGCTCACCGTGGCGGCGCAAGTGATCAGCGCGTGTCGGCGCGTCTCTCGCTCCAGCACCTTGAAGAGGCCCTCGGCGTCCCATTCGGCAACTGTCTCGTCCTGCACCGACAGCCCCGACAGGCTCAGCAGCCCCTCCGACCGCTGGCCGCCCTGCAGGTGCGCGTATCCGCCGTGGAATCTGCAACAGCGGCAGCACGAAAGCTCAGCCAGAGGCAGAAATATGACCAATGGTTCGGGCGCCCAAGGCCACAACAATTCTCTCTGTGAATGATAATGATTTTGCGCCTCAATACAGAGGAATGGAAAGAAATCTACTGACCGATATACCGTGAGGTTTGTGGTACAGTTAGTGTTCGTACGAATGGAATCGAATAAAATACAAGTCAAACTTACTCGTGAAAAAAACACTGCTGAAAAATGTGACTAACAAATATTTTTATTAAATTCAACTTGAATTTCCACGAAGCATTTTAATTGAAATCAGTGAAGAGATATTTAAAATTCGAATAGTCCAAATGCATAATGACCGACTTTAACACAATGTTTAATGCAATGTCACAATTTAAAACGTGTTTGTAACCATAAATACTCAAACTCATCGACTCATTCTAAAAAAATTTATTAATAAACTATTAAGTTTTTATATTATCGCATGCAAACGTTAACTCTTAGTGGAAAAGTAAAGCAACGGAACCTTAGCAAGTAAATAAGCGAGCTGCTGTACTCGCATTCGTTAAAGGGGTTTTCCAAAAGCAACACCTAGAACTAGTCCTTGCGGAACTCCGTATGTCAGTGTGGTGTGGGCGTATGTTGTCTATATTGTATGTGTCGGGAAGGGAGGAGTGAACTCACTTGGCGAACGCCTTCTCCAGTAGCGGCACCCAAAACTCGTCGGGGTGGTAGGAGCGCGCGTAGAGCAGTTGGTCGCGGTCGTCGACGGGCAGGCGGTCGTCGATGCGCACAGTCTCCCAGTGGCCCAGGCGCCAGAAGCGAAACGTCAACGCCCCGGAGTAGCCTTCGCCACACAGCACTTGCCCCAGCGGGATGACCTGCAACACACACACAGCAACTCACTTTCTTATCCTTCTTTTTCTTCTTGCTATGAGGCTTCGTAGGCAAGCTGTTAATTAGTGTTAAAATGTTTGTTTTTTCTGCTCTTAAGAGCGGTTAAGAATGGATAAAAATGAAAGGCGCAAAACAGCCGATTGTAGTAATAATAATTTTTATTATAATCATCACAATCATCCGAGCCACTGCAAGCTAAAGGAGATGGAATATTACAATCTTTTTTAAAAATATTTAAAGGCATTGTTAATTCCTAATGTTTAGATAGGAAAATTACAAATCTTGTAGTTTTGGAGTTCGCTTATGACCAATTTTGTAAAAATGTTTAAATCGAAGGTTATAATAAACGTTCTTATCATTCTTGGCAATGTCTTTACACTGTATTTGTGTTCTGACCAACAATTTAATAACAAACAAAATATCACTTCGGAATGTACAAAGAAGAGAGATTCTAGAGGTGGGCGGCCGCAATATCCATTCATTCATTCAGTTTTTCCCATTCTCGTTTCCCTCCCGGCTCATGAGCGTTAAGATGTGCGCCAGTGTAACAAGAAAGAGGTTCCTAAGACAGCTAGTGAGAGGAATGCCATCATTTCCCCCAACAGTGTGAGAAAGGAAGGTGCTTTGAATATTGCGGAAATGAGAGGTGCCGGAGGTGGGGGTGAGTCACATAATGTCTGGCAACAGAACTGTCCTAAAATTAATAAAAAACTACGTTTTACTGTTTATATAGATAATTGCGTAGTATCATTAATCAATCCTCAAGCTCCTTTAGCAAAATGTGAAGAATTTTCCAGTTACTCTGCTAAAGTAATGTATTAGATCGTGGGAAGGACTGACGACAGGTGAGTTCATGGGCACACAATAGAATATAATGGAATAGATCTATGTTACTACGATACTCGAGTAATGAAACTAAATAAGAATAACACATAGGTTGCCGTATCTCTTCAGAAGAGATGTACGGCATAAATCGTGACGATTATGATTACAGTGATGACTTAATATATATTTTATCGAGTATTTTGATTTACAGAATCATGTCATTTTTGCTGGCTATTTCATGTAATTTTGATGATCACAACATTTATGGACGTTCCCTAGCTGTCATTTTATTCACATTGTATTGGGCTAGCTAACACGGAAAGAGAGTGGTGATTTGTCCTAGACAGTAAAATTCTGCAGAGCGCTTCTTTTTACTACTCGTATATCTTGTCCACGTCGGCAATGCTACACATGTCCGTTTATGGCTTATGTAATATCAGAACGGTCTACATTTTGAAGCCATTCTGTGAGGGAGGGAATGTCACAAATTTAATGATCGGTCACATAAGTGCGTGCCGTATTTGTGGCCCATATGCTTGGGAGGAAGGCGTGTCGTGGCTTGACGGAATGTGGCAGAGTGAGGCGGGATGTAGTGGATATGGGATGAGGCGCGCTGGAGCGGTGTGGGGTGGGGTGGACAGTGAATAGCCTGGTGGGTGGAGGGGGGATACAGGCGGAAATGGGCGTTTACGAAGGCGTGGGTGGAGAGGAGTTGGTGTGATGTGATGTGGTGAAAGGTAGAGAATATCGACAACAAAACATCGATGTTATGTTTATTAAACAATTTTCTTATACAGCGGATTAGCGCTTTACACGATAGTTTTGATGTATTTATAAATTTCAAATGTAGTATAAGCCTTAATATAAATCCCTGGAGTCCTCGATGTTCTTAAAGATCGAATTTTTAAAAGTGGTTTAGTAACCTTAAACATTAACGTTCACGCGAAGGATATTTTAATTTGACAGAAACCTTATTTATTAATTGATAATTAAGATTTAATCGACAAAACATTAAAAAATAATATTAACAAAACAGCCTGAAAGCCTGGGCGTATAGGGGCATCTCAAGGGGTGAGAGCTTTTTCAGCTCGCTGTAGGATGTGAGAAGAGGAGATCCTGCGCCTACTGCACATGCACAGACCGCCTATCCATGCGCAAAAGAATGAGAAAAGGTATAGGAAATACCAAGGCAAAGGGATCCTCTCTCGGTGGAGAGAGTCTGCTGAATGGATGTTCCAGGAGAGATGGCTCAGTGCATCAACTGATGTCACTGCAGTCTCTCTGACCGGGAGGTCCTAGATTCGATTCCCGATGGCGCGGCGGCAAGATTTTCAACACTAGCTTGTCAGCTAGGTGAAATTCAGTCAGTGTCTCGAGAAGAATTCTAGCGGTCGGCTGCTCTGATCGGTAGCTTTCCGTGGTTTCTCCGTTCAACACCAGGCGAATGCCGTAGCAGTACCTTAACAAACGGGCAACAGACCGCACGCGATCTTTACTTCCTCTTCCTTGTCCTATCCTCACCCCTTACATACACACACATACTTAAACTAACATGCACTACACTACCACACATGCCGGGAGACCGGTCGGAAGCTCAGAGCTTGTCCCGGCTGGGGCGGTGCCCCGCTCGTGCGAGATACCTGGTTGAGGGGGAAAAACCGCTAGTCGATTCGGCGCCGAATCTCCATTCAGTGGGGAGAAGAGTTCCGCATTTACGGAAATAATGACTTAGTTGATGCGCCCGGAATCACGAACAATCAATCAATCGATAGAAATAGTAAAAAAGCGTCCACACCGTTTAAACACATGAACCGATAGCGGGATCGTTTCAATAAATCGAAGTACAAAACATCTATGTTTCTTTAAAAGAAATCGACGTCGAAATTGCATCCCTAGTGGAAGAGCGTCGTACCTGTTTTATGAGCTCCTGGTTCTGCGCGACTGCGGCGCAGGCGGAGAGGAACCAGCAGTCGCCCAGCGCGCCCTGCACCACGTCGCTCCGGCTGGCACCGCCCACGAACAGGCGCGGCTTGGTGCTCAGCTCCTGCGCACACAAAACAATGCACTTCCCTTTCCCGTTAAGTACAACCTGCGACAGGACTCAAGGAGAGCAAATCCGTTTGATTTGGGAAATGTCTCAGGCGGGTAGGCTTCGAGGTAAATCATAAAACCGTTTTAAAAAACGTCTCGGTCTCCTTTCACAAACTATCACGGTTTAAGTTTTTGTAACAAAATGATTGGCATCTGGGATCTGTTTTGAAACGCTTTCCTTCTTAAACAGCATTTAAAACAAAGTTCACTTTTGTTTCAGTTTCATTTTGTAATACCAAAAATTACTTTTCAAAAACTGAAATAGAAACAGTTTTAATAGGTCACAGATTTAGCATATTCTTATAAAAATAAAGGTTTTGTTCTCAATATTGAAACAGTATTACGGGATTTTGAATTCGATTGGATGCCTTGATCCTTAAAAAGTATTGAAATTATCTTTTGCTGTGAATAATAATTAAATTTTTTCCCGCTAAATTTCACAAACTTTTTTCCCAATTTTTTTACATAATTTTTGTATATAATGTTATTTCAGGCAATGCATATTCAATATGTTAAACTTACTATTAAAATGTGTGGCCAAATTTTGAAGTAACAAACATTGAAATGAAATATGTATGAAATATTCGTAGCATCTGTATTCTACGTACATAACCTTGAGAGTAACCTATTAGGGACTTGAATTGTTTGATTAAAAGTTAAGTCTTGTTTCACGTAAATCACTCTTACGTCTATCACTCAATCCACAATTACAAATATTTAATTATGTTGCAAAAAAGGCTGCGAAATGTTTTCATGAAATCGATTATAATTAATGTAAAAATTACATTAATTATAACGTACACGTAAGCTTCCGCGGCTCGAGACCATGACTTCTTGCCTGTCCGGGTGACGTTGGTTGTCGTTGTCTGAGGCCTCTCAGCCAACAACGCGGCGTTACCACGACTGCCAAGAAGTCAATCTATTTGAGCCACAGGAAGGTGCTTGACTGTCAGTCAATAAAATAATCATTGCATACCCTCATGAAAATAATTTAGATCGCTACGAATCTACGTGCCACATTAAATAGTATTAATACTCAATCTTAGAGGTTGAGCAGTCAAGGCGAAGGGAAAACAATGAAATTAATAGTTCATAAAAATGTATTGTGAAATGTGTTCAGAAAATGTTGCAAATCGTGTTCAGGATTGCAAAAAATGAATCTCTAAAAAATAATGTATTACGAAACACGTTCAGTTCCTTGACTACGTTTCATTAAAAAACAAGTATAACTTTTTGGCGTCCTTTCAGTTCGCTATGAATATGCTTGGCTCATTATACAGCGGTATTTAATATTCAATCGCCTGAGAGTAGTGCGGGTAGAAAACGACGAAAAAGGGGGAAGGGGCCAGGTCGGGATGTTTTGCTCACGTGCGGGCGTTTCCAGGCGCAGATCTTGACGTCGTCGAGCAGCTCTGCCGGCAGCGCCTCGGCGCCAGTAGAAAAGTCAGGGTCGAGGAACAGCGCAGCCCCTCCACCTGCTCCTGCGACAGACAACTGCCACGCCCACAGCCAATCAATCGCTTGCAAATCGGCAGCATCCGGTGGCAACTAGAAGCGGTTGGCTTACATGTCGGTAATGGCGCTGATTGCGATCGGTGTCACTTGTAACCTTAAAATATCTTTCTTCCTCTTTCATGAATACGTACATTTCAAAACTTTCCCAATCATCAAAAACAGTATGGAACTCGAGGCCAAACTTCAAGACATATACATACCGTCCAACGCTAAACTGATATCCTTTGACGTTACAAATTTATTCCCTAGCACCTCGACTCAAGACTGTAAATTAATTTTACAAAACACTCTCTACATAGATACATGTGTCGGCCCCGTGGCTGAGATTGCTAAGACAGTATTGCCGTAGTGATTTTGGACCGTGGGGTCGCGGGTTCGAGTCCCGCCATGGTTGTATGTATTCGTCCTTTCACCCCCTATCATCATTATATCGTATCATCCTCATATCATAAGTTACATCAAATATTGGTCGCTAATGACCTAGTAGTTGATGTGACTTTAATAACAAAAAAGAAATGAAAAAAAAAGATACATGTCCCGTACCAACACGTTCAGAACTATAAAATTTGATCTCAATCTGTATTGAAACTAATACTTCATGTTCAACACCTCCTTCCACAAACAAAATGCTGGTCTTCCTATGGGCTCACCATTGTCCCCACTCCTTGCAGACATTTTCATGGACAACTCTGAAACACTCTTGTTTGTGACTAAGCATACCCTTCTATAAAAACTAACGTACTAGTACCGTTAAGTCGACATTTCAGCTCTATAGATCTGAAAAAAAAAGACAACGTGACCTCTTCGACGGGTTTCTTAACTCCAAACACCCATCCATAAAATTCACAACATAATTCGAAAATAAAAATTAATTAATGTCTTATATCACACCACTGAGAGTAGGCAATAAACACAATTTCAATGTTTTAAAAAAAAATCACACACACACAAACACTGTCATACCCAACACACCTCAACATCTACCTGCTCACAAACACGCGGCTTTCCATGCCATGATTCACAGACATGTCAGATTCCCCCGATCACAAGTTTCAAAAAGAAACACACACTATCAATACAACCCTACCGCCAATGGTTACAATACCACTCTCATTGACAACACACTATGCCGCAAATTAAATAAGAAAAAACTGAGAATTTATATAAGGGTCATCAAACTCACCCAGAAACCTTCAAATTCGATTTCTATTCTGTTCTTTGAAAAGATATCACAAATGTAGCTCACATTCTTCACAAATTCAATTTTCAAGTTTCCTTTACCGCACACGAATCCCTCAAACACCTATTGTTCCCTCGCAACACCACCCCATGCATGGCGAAGTCAGGAGTTTATGATCTCTGTCTCAATTGCGAAGCTAAATAATTTACCAGACCAGCAGAAATTTTAATGCCAGAATTAAAGAACATTTTCTTGCATGGAATCACAATACAAACAGATCGCACTTTGCTACACGTAAACAGAGGCCACACTTTTCACCCCGATTCAGACATTGAAATTCTTGAAATAGAACATAAATTATAGAACTGGAGTTACTTACAAATATTTCATATTTTTCAATCCAAGCAGAAATCTGAATTTCTCCTCAATGAGCTAATCATTTTACACAGCTCTTCTCCACAGTACTTACGGTGAGGTAAGCGGCTCAAATTATTATGTTTAATGTTTTTAAATGTCATTTGTAATTGTTTTCCAAAAATGTATCTATTTAAATTTCAATATTATACACTTTTTTCTTTTTCTTTCTTTATTTATTGTTATAGGAAAACAATTTTTAAATGTACGCATATAAGTTTCACTATTTGATTAACTTCCTTTTTATTATTTTTTTTAGAATTTTGTATTTATTTTATAAATTTCTAGACTGAAGATGACGGCAAAGCCGTCGAAAGCTGGTTCTCTTAAATAATCTAAGTTACAAACGTACTTTAATTATTTCATCCTGTCAAGAACACAACACATTCCCACAATTTTGTGCACTTAATGAATATTATTCGAATTTAGAGATCTCGAATTTATTCTATTTTAGCCATTCGATTCCTGCCATGGTCTATTTCAGCTAGAGAAAGAGACTCCGTGGTAGTACGTACAAAATCATTCTGTCGTAGTAAGCTTTTTTGATGGGAGGACGCCTGAAAATATTATTTTGAATATTATTTATTTTGTCAAAGGAAAGAAGTGTCAAAGGAAACCCGGCAATCATATGTACTGTAATAAAACATTAAAAGAATTCACATACACGATTAAATTATTAAAACATTATCATACGTAATGTATCATTTATAACATTTTCTGTCTTAAATCTGTCTGTCTTAATAATCTTATTTTAAAAATACGATAAATTTAACTAATTTGTTTGATGAATACTTTCATCGTATAAACGTTTGTTTAAGAAGAACTGTAAATTAACGACAACTTAAGATACATAGTATGATCTTTTGATTTATTAGAAAATGGAATACTTTTATTCACAAATCCAAATTAGTTGAAACAACAAAGAGATAAGAGCGAAAATTTTAAAATCCTTTGTCGTTGCAAATAGCTTTTGTGACATGGGAGCGATCTTTCGTTATTATCAAATATTTTCAAAAGGGCTCATTGTTATCTGTACTAATAATTCAACTTAACACAGTATAAGAGCTAAGATAGGGATTCCAGATCTCAAAGTTCATATGTCACACAGTTTTAACTGTTTTTGATGTTAAAATAAATAAGATAAATAAATATACTACTTCTAAATCACAGTGAAGATCAAATTTGGGGTGCAAGATTTCTTTAATAGCATATTGGTAACCCTCTTCCATTGTTTTGAAAGAAATAAAAATGTAAAAATACTTCCAACTTAAATAATAATTAAACTTAAGTTATAAATTGCATTTATGTAGAACTCTCAAAATTTAGAACTGGGAATACGAGCACGTGCATTCCATATAATGTACAGTAATCCCTCAACATTCGCGAGAGTTACGCTCCCAAAAAGCATCGCGATTGTCATATCCGCGAATGTTGAGTCTATCTTTCAAAGAAGAAAGGTGGGTTAGGTTTAAAAAAGAAACTTTAAAAAAGAAAGAAAAAATATCTGAAAAACAATTGCAGAAGAACTGTGCAAGCGCTACTACAAACAGAATTAACCATTAACATCTCAAAGAGCGAAGAAATAAAACAACATTTGCAAATTCTCCAAGTTGAAAGTGATTGGATAGAAGATTTGGTTATTGTTTTGTTTCATCATCCTCCTCATTGTTCTAATATCTATCTCTCTTAAATTTCGAAGTTATTTCCATATTCAGAACATGTTCGAATGCCCTTTCCACCAGAGCTTGTTGAAGTTTTAGAACGTCATTAACAGTTTTGATATTGACACAGGACGCAACTTCGCTTCCATTACTTCACAATTACTTTGGAGGATGTTTTTTTCGCTGATGATTTCCCGAAGCTCCTCTTCAGTGAGTTCATTATAATGAGAGTTGCACAGATCCTGAATGACTTTCTATTCATGTGGCCAAAACCTTTACCTCCAATTTGACGCAACTGAAATGAATTATTTGACAATTCTGTTGTTCAATGTATTAATGTGAATTGACATGTCAACTTTGACATATTTGCGGAACGTGATACTTTCAGCTCTGGTGTCTGCCGAATTCGTTTCCAAAATGACGCTGATAAAGGAAATGAAATGTGCTCGCTTAAAAAATGTAGTGCTACCAAAGACGCTCTCCCAAATTTTGAAGTCGCGAATGTTGAAATCGGTGGCATTTCTCTAATCGAGAATGTGTAGAACTCGCGAATAGCGAATTCTCGGATGTCGAGGGTTTACAGTATTACAATCTTAAATAAAAGCTCACATTTTATGCAAGCTTGTACTAGATAGCATAAAGAAATTACAAGTTGAATATAAATACTGACACCTTTCGTAAGTTTTAAAATCAGTCTGGATGATCCAGTTTCAACTATGAAACTATGGCATTGCACAAATAAAATTACTGTTAAAATTATACGAAATATATGGCAACAAATGCCATTGAGTAGGTGTGGAAAATTTACTTGATGTGTGAGATCGACTACATCTATCAAGATCTCAGAATATTAAGTGGCAGCAGGGGTGGCAAGAGAAAACGAGAGGTCTGGAACAGTAGATCCACTGCATGACCCTTATTTCAAACAAACGTTCCGTCCTCCTAAATGTAAACAGAATTAATTTCTCCACGCATCGCAAAAAATACAGATGTTAATTGAAATTAGAAGGAAATACTTTTATATTTGTTTTCAATGAAATAAAATTTTTGGGGCCTCAGTTAAGTCGGTGCCTAGGGCAGGTTGCTCGAGCTGCCCCCTCCTTACTAGCCGTTTCTGACTTCCAGCCAAGAAAATAAACTGGAAAGCATTTTTAACGCACCGTTTGCCTCGATAGAATTAAAATTATATATTTTCTACAATATCCTAAACACACACAGACTGTGGATGACGAGAACTACGAAAAAATTATTATGAATCTTTTTTGTGAATGGTGCATTGAGATAATTTTAAATATTTTTCCAGTTTCACAAATATCTCAAATAAATATATTGAAGTTCATTGAAACTAACTAGCAATATATCACTTCATTTTGTTTAAAATTTGAATGTAGAGTTCAATTGCGATAATAAGCGTACCGTATCCACATAGGTTGGCTCTCCAAAATGTACGTTGGCACAATTATTTTGGAAGAAAGTTTTTTCAAAGTTTTATGAAACTGTAGGTGTTCCAAAAAGAAACAACTAGCTATATACCAGAGATCAAAGTGTACAATTTGAAATATGTATGCAAAGAGAAAAATAACAGGAGTCAAGTAAATTTAATTTTCGTGAATTCTAATCACAAAAACAGAAGAGGACGAGAAAATGTAAAAATTTTTTTTCCGTAAACAGGATGAAGTTAAATGTAAAATTTCTCTGTGAGATTTATTTACACACTGAGAAGTTGAAATTACCAAGACGCATTATGAATATATCATTATCATATTGCAAATTTCATGAAATTTTTTATACAAAAGTTCCACGAAAAATCACAAACGCACTTCGCATTAAATCTTAAACATTCCAAATCAAGTGGCGGCTACACCAGTGCACTCACCTCCAGCTGCGGCATGTCGATTCCTGGAAGAACGAGCGGATTGGCGAGGGCGCCACCGCGGGCTCCCTTTTATGCTCTCTCCCGTCCTCGCCCCGCCCCGCTCACCCGGCTTGCCCATGACCTTCCCTGCTGCTCCTGCGGCGCAGCGTAAATTGCCCAGCCAATCACCGCCCTCGCCGAACAAAAAGGCGTTTGCGGTGCAAAAATGAAGAAAAAGCGGATTGCAATTATGAATCGTCACTCACATGTCCGTACTTTTCGTCAATGATAGGGATCTTATCCGCATGACGAAGGCCTTTCGGGAGGCACATTGTGCATCCCCCTATACTTTCCATTTAAGGTTAGGTTTTTATTTCGATATTTTGGTCTGTACCTCAGGAACAAAAACGTCACGTTGATGATGATGCGAAGAGGAAGTTTGAAGTACTTCAATTGAAGTGGTGGAGTATATCTAGTTATGCAATATATAAAAGGAAATGTACAATGAAGATAGAAATAATGCTAATTATTTTAAATTATGGCATAAATGAATTTGTTTGAAACACCGTTTATTGAAGAAAAAGTTATTTTCAAATTACAATGTAATCAATTCCTCTAAGAACCGGTACGTTTATTGAAAAAAAAAGTTTTTGATTTTCGCATTAAGAAGTCTTGCGAATCACAGAGATTCAAATTGTGTAGTTTAAAGCCTTTTAGTCAAGAAGATGGTCAACATTTCGTTCATATCTTCGTAGTGTCTTGTAAAGTCACAAACATCTGTATGTTACCTCTTCTGGTTGCTTCCACAGTCAACCTTCCGCCCGGAAAAAATGTGTATTTCAAGATACAGCAAAATGCGTCAGATCGGGAGTATAACTGACTACCTTGCTTTTCTTATTAGCTGATTAGCATATTAGCTGATATACCTGTCATTGCAGATATTCGATTCGCTTTTGTACAAAATAGTGAGAATTTGTTTTAAAAATTCCGAAGAATTTTACATTTTTCTAAACGCACAGCCTAAACACCAGCTATACTCCCTGGAATTTAACCTATCTTATCATTTCCTATGAATTCAACCCGAGAGAGAAGTTTCAGCACGCCCAGCAGTACGAGGTTTATTGTGAATATATCAAGAGCTTGTAAATGGATGGGGGATGCACACGTAAAAATATAGAAATTCCAAAACTTCCCGACTAAAAGAAAAAAATTTTAATGAAACTCGAGTTCATTTGTGTTAAGTTCTCACAATTAAACAATATTACCACTTTATAATACTCTTTTATTCAAATAAATACTTAGTAATACAACGACTATCTCCACTTCTATATGTTCCTATCTATTATCTTACTCGTCACTATAACAAGTGCAGAGCCTCCTGTTCGTGTCCAAGGCTCCCCTACACCATTGTCACGGCCGCCCCGCCACATATCTTGACCAAGGGCGCGTCATGATCAATACAGCTTGTCTACCACAACCTGCTGCGGTCCACTGCCATGATTAGCCGACTCGGCTACAGCACCCTCCGCGCCCAAAAGCGTCGGATACGGCGCGAAACGAACTTTTTTCCTGAACCTCTTCGACTGCTGTGCCGTATTGTGGGGAGGTTTTGTGTCACCGATCTCCACTTTCTGCTCGTCTGCAGAGACCTTTAGCTCTTCAGTCTGTTGGGTAGTCGGGCTGACCGGTGGCAGGATCTCCTGTGAACTAGGCATCGCCATGAATTCTTTTAAAACTTTATCTCGAAATTGGTGCTGGGATAACGTTTTTTGACTATCGACCTCTGCTTCCCTGAATCTAGGTCTAATCTGTCCTTGATGTCGAACCACTACTCTATCGTTCGTTTTCACCCAGTACAATCTTGATCCCTTGACCTCCTGCACCACTCCCGGGATCCACGCCGGATCTTTTTTAAAAGACATACAAAATATTCTATCTCCTACGCTGAATTTAGGTGTGCCCCCTTGAGAAGTGTAAACGGTCCCTGGATGGAGCAATGAGAGTAATGATCTGTGCTGGCGACCATGGAGTAATTCCGACGGGCTCCTGCCGTCTCTTCCCGGAAGTGCTCGATAAGTAGCCAGTACTCGCAAAAGAGCCTTGGTCTTCGTTAATCCCGCGCTCCGCACCTTGCACATTGCTCTTTTGAATGTCTGGACACATCTTTCTACTTCTCCATTCGAGTATGGGTGAAATGGAGGAGCGCAGATGTGCTGCACTCCATTTGTCCTGCAAAATTCAGCGAAGTCCGATGAAGTGAACTGCGTGCCGTTATCGGAGACCAACACCTGAGGGAGGCCCTCTGAGACGAATACTTTCTCCAGAGCTTCGATGGTTGCTGCCGCAGTTGTAGATCGCATCTCAACTACGTATGGGTATTTGGAAAAGGCGTCAACCACAATCAACCACATAGAGTTCCAGAAAGGTCCCGCATAGTCTACATGAACTCTCTCCCATGGTTCCTGTGGTAGGGGCCACGATACAAGGTCTTTCCTTGGCGCATTCTGATTGGTTTGACAACTCTCACAACACCTCACTAACTGCTGTATGTCTTGACTCATTCCTTCCCAGAAACAGTACCTGCGGGCTAATTGTTTAGTTTTCACTAAACCCCAGTGGCCTTCGTGGAGCAACTTTAAGACACTTCTCTTAAGCGACTGAGGGATTACTACGCGTGCATATTGGTCCGATGCTAACAAAACTACCCCCGCCTTAACTGACAATCTCTCTCTTCTATTGTACCATTTGTCGTAACTCCTGAGCAATCTAGATGGCCACCCTTTTCGGATAAAGTCTCTCACCCTCCGTAACTCCTCGTCTTTTCCGTAGCCGCCGCAACTGTTGCTGCATTAATGGGGAATTCTTGTATGGTCTCCCACTCTTCAGTGTCAATTTGAAAGCATGCTTCCTCTGATGCATCAAATTCTATGTCGGGCCCACATGGTAGTCTTGACAACGCATCTGCATTTGCATGTCTAGTGGTACTCCTAAAGTGAATTTGATAATTGTAATCTGTGAGAAACAACACCCACCTCTGGAGCTTCTTAACTGTACCTTCTGGAATTTTCCTGCCGGGATGAAACAACTGCACCAAAGGTTTGTGATCGGTTATTAAATGAAATCTTGCTCCATAAACAAAGTCATTAAATTTCTTGACTCCAAAAATAATTGCTAAAGCTTCCTTTTCAATTTGAGAATAATTTTGCTGATGTTTATTAAGAGTTTTTGAAGCAAACGCTATCGGCCTTTCAACACCTGCTTCATCCTTCTGTGACAGAACAGCTCCAACCCCATAATCTGATGCATCCGTGGCAATCGTAGTCACTCTTCCAGGTACAAAATGATTCAAACGCACCGCGCCAACGATTGCTTCTTTCAACTTGTCTAATGCTAACTGGCACTCCTTAGTCCATGCAAACTTAACTCCTTTCTTTTTTAAAGCATTTAATGGAGCTGCTATAGATGAAAAACTTTTAATAAATTTATTGTAATAATTTATTTTACCAATCAAGGCTTGTAACTGCTTTATATCTTTAGGAGCAGGTAGCTGTTTAATTGCTTCTATATGGCTCTGCGTCGGAGCTATACCTGTCCTGTCTAGCACATGACCTAAAAAGATTACCTGATCTTGAAAAAATTCACACTTGGACCAATTAATCTTTAATCCACTTTCCCTTAGCTTGGCCAACAAACCTCTTAAATTGTCTAAGTGTTCTTGAGGCGTAGCCCCCGTTACCACAATATCGTCCAAATAGTTAATGCATCCCCTACATTGTCTCGTAATCTGTTCCAAACAACGTTGAAATATAGCTGCTGCCGACGAAACCCCAAACGGTAGTCTGTTAAATTGAAACAAGCCTAGTTGTGTGTTAACCACAAGAATCTTCTTTGACTGTTCATCTAAAGGTAGTTGTAGATATGCATCCTTAAGATCTATTTTTGTAAACTGTTGTCCTCCCATCAATTTCTGGAAAAGGTCTTCCGGTTTTGGTATGGGGTATTGCTCCACCTCCAACTGTTGATTGACTGTACTTTTAAAGTCCCCGCACAACCTCAGGCTTCCATTTTGCTTCTTAACAATTACTAGGGGTGTGGCCCACTGGCTGGTTGTAATAGGTGAAATTACACCTTCTCGTTCCAATCTTCTAAGCTCCGTTTCTACCGCTGCCCGTAGTGCCCAAGGCACCGGTCGAGCCTTGTAGAATCTAGGTTTACAATTTTCTTTTAACTGAATATGTGCTGAAAATGAACTACATTTTCCTAAGCCCGGTGAAAACACCTCATCGAATTCTTTTTTAAGTTCTTCTATTAAAGTTGTCTGAGCCTCTTTCGATATATTCTCAATTTCATCCACTATTTCAAACCCTAATTTGTTAAAGCTGTCCAGTCCCAGAATGTTCGTTACATCGTATCTATCTACCACTATGAGTTCTAACCTCTCCCTCTTTTTCTTGTATGTTGCATTTAAATAAATTTTGCCTTTGATTTTAATGGGACTCTTGCAAAAGCTAACCAATTTTGTGTCTACTTTTTTACAATTAGGAGAGCCTAACCTGTGATAAGTTTCCAAGTTAATAAGTGTGGATGCTGCTCCTGTGTCCACCAAAAAATTCACCAACTCGCTGCCGAATTGTAATTGTATAAAAAGTTTCTTCTTATCTTCCCTATTCAATACTTCATTTACCATATCAGTTTCCATTTCTTCTTCGCGTGTCACCTGCTTATCTCTTGGTCTTCTCCTGAGCCAACTCTGACACACTTCTCTAATGTGACCCCTCTTGCCGCATAAGAAACATTCAGCTTGCCTGAACCTACATTGTTCCCTAGGATGTTTCTTGATACAATCCTTACAAGATTTCGACCACTTGCTCTTCAACCCTTCACTCTTAATACTGCCATTTTCACTGTCACTCGAGCTGTTCTCTTTGCGATTCTGTCTTCTTGTTCTGTTCACGTTCTCAGATTTGAGCCTGCTTTCTCTCTTCACATAACACACTGATTCCGATCTTGCTATTTCTCTAGTGGTTTTAGTTGTTACTTCATACGTGAGAGCTATACGTTGCACTTCTTCTAAGGTCGGATCACTAATCTTCACTGCCTCAAAGCGAACTTTTTCTTCAGGAGTATGTAAAATAACCATATCTCTGATGAGCGAGTCGGCGTATGATTTCCCGCAACCCGGTGACTGGCATTTAAACTCACACGTGCGAGCTAACCCTCTGAGTTCCGTGATCCACTCGGAATGAGACTGGAGTTCCTTTTTTCTGCTCTGAAAAAATCCATACCTAGAAGCCACTACATGCGGCGCTTTAGCAAAATATTTATCTAATTCTGCCTTAATTGTTTCCCAAGGTAATTCTGTTATTTCTTTTTCGGGACACAACTTCCTTAACAAATTGCATGTTTCACTGCCAATACAACTAAGAACAAACGCCCTTTTCATGTCGTCTTTGTCTACCCCGTGACATAATAGATGCTGTTCGAGTCTCTCTTTATAAGTATACCACTCATCCTTCTCACTATCAAACGGAGGGAGAGGGGGGAGGACGCGCTCCGAAGGCCAGACTCACCCCTTTCAACGCTTCCGTAATTATTGCCTGGTTTTTTTGCTGCACTGCTGTTTGCTGTTGTTGGAACTGCTGTTGAACTGCCAGCTGTTGGTTCTGAAATTGCTGCCAGGCCGTGTGTTGTTGTTGGATTTGCTGCTGTTGTTGTTGTATTTGTTGCTGCATCAGCGTAATGATTTGTGCAAACTGTTCCGAAGTTGGTGCTGTATTTGCCATTTTCCTCGTCGCCAATGTTAAGTTCTCACAATTAAACAATATTACCACTTTATAATACTCTTTTATTCAAATAAATACTTAGTAATACAACGACTATCTCCACTTCTATATGTTCCTATCTATTATCTTACTCGTCACTATAACAAGTGCAGAGCCTCCTGTTCGTGTCCAAGGCTCCCCTACACCATTGTCACGGCCGCCCCGCCACATATCTTGACCAAGGGCGCGTCATGATCAATACAGCTTGTCTACCACAACCTGCTGCGGTCCACTGCCATGATTAGCCGACTCGGCTACAGCAATTTGTTATTATTTAATTCATCATCATCTTCTTCTTCTAAACCTTCCAAGGGTATTCCAAATGGTGTATTTCAGTTGAAATCTCAAAATCTATTTTCCGCAGCATTACATAACATTCTCTACACGTATGTTACTCCGTACATACGAACGTATACGGGAAAGTACTCGTAGGGTGCGTCGTTCGCAGGCGTGCGAAACTGTATCGTCAATCTCACAAAATATAATGCCACTTGGTTGCCTCTTACTGCACAGGCTGGTTGCACGGCTTCCTACAAGTTGAGCTCACCATCGGCTAGGTTCATTCTTCCGTCCTCTGATGCAGTTTTGTTGTCCTTTCCCATTCGCTGTGGGAAACCTGCACCAGCGTCTTTCTTCATCTGATATTCAGTTGCGCACCGCACAGACTCAGTCACTCTTCAGTTGCGTCACAGTCATTTCTAAGGGGACGGTTTCTGATGACCTAAAACATTGCCGAAAATGATCAATAAAATGCTCTTAAAATGTTTTTAAAATGCTCTAAAAGCAAAGAAAAATGAAGTAAAAATTTTATCAAAATCGGTTTGGATGTTCAATTGAAGCTGTTGGATATGTTACTGAAGTAATCAAGGCTTCTTCTATTCGTTCAAGTGCAATCAGCTTGTAAATTTTCGGTTTGGACTGTTCTTTACCAGGAAATATGTCTTTAGTTATCCCGAAATCGGCCAAACCAACGATGGTGCTGACAGGCGTCACAAACTTAGATTACAATGGCAGACATTACAATTTCTGACCCAATGAAGGGAATATGCTACTAAGGAATTATGTGGAGAACATTTGTTGCATCTTGTAAATATTATTTGAAACAAGAACTATTAAATTGGTATTAAAATCGATAAAATCAGAAAAAAATACATTAAAAATGACAGTAAAAGGTAAAAAACGACTTAATAGTCGAAATCGGCGAAAAATGCAACAAAATTACATATAAAAATGGGTCATTTCCTTTTGTCATAACATGAAATAATTTCTATACTAAACGGCATAGAATAATGCCGTAAAGTGAAAAGAAAAACGTCACATTAAAGTCCGCCCCTAGCCATTTCTTATTGTCTTTAATTGATTCCTAATTGATCACATGTAAATATCTCGGGGATTTTGGACAGTCAGCACCCGCAGTCTTTTGATAGCCCACACCCTTTCATCAAACTTCCCCTTGTGTTCTGTAATTTGTCCTCTTTTGTCTCGCATTCCTAGTATTTCTGATCTTGTTTTTATCTTTAAGAACATCGGATCAATTCTTATAGGTGGATTGTAGTCATGTGACGTCATTTCCGTCTCTGAGCTTCCCTGATCTCCCTCGCCCCAGTCTTTGGGAGCATCGCTTGACCCGTTAGCGCCCGGAGTCTCATTTGAGGAGGTTCCGGCGATTGCGCGAGGATCCGGCGTTGATGAGTTGACAATGTCCGCCTTTGTATCGCCATTTCCTTGTAGTTATTACGTCAGACTACATCGTCTGCTACACAGTGTCCAAAATACTTTGTCTGCCCGAGTGGTTGCCCCAAGGATAACTGTGTCGGGCGTTGATGAGTTGGCATGTTTATTTGAATTTGGGCGGAGCCTCTGCCGAGAATTACAGTGATGACGATATTTCTGTGAAAAGAAATTTGGAATATACCTCCGTTTTGAAATTGATATCCTGCTAATGGCTAGGGGGCGGACTTTAATGTGACGTTTTTCTTTTCACTTTACGGCATTATTCTATGCCGTTTAGTATAGAAATTATTTCATGTTATGACAAAAGGAAATGACCCATTTTTATATGTAATTTTGTTGCATTTTTCGCCGATTTCGACTATTAAGTCGTTTTTTACCTTTTACTGTCATTTTTAATGTATTTTTTTCTGATTTTATCGATTTTAATACCAATTTAATAGTTCTTGTTTCCAATAAGCATGATATCCTGAAATACGGAGGATCATGTCACTACCGAGCCTCTGACCGCGAGGACCAGGGGGTTAGAGTCCCGTGGCAGGATTTTCGAGTCTAGCTATATAGCTTGGTCGACTTAAGCCCCTTTCAGGAGAATTCTAGCGGCCCGGATGCTCTGATCGGTAGTTTCCCATGATTTATCCAATCAATACCAGGCGAATGCCAGAGCAGTACTGTAACAAAACTGGCCTCGAGCGCACACGATCTTTCCTTCCTCTTCCTTGTCCCTTACTTGCATACACATTCACACACACTGCACCACCAATCAAGTCGGGAGACCAGCTAGGAGCTTAGAGCATGTCTGAGCAGGGCGGTGTCACGCTGGTGGGAGATCTGACTGGGGAAATCCCCGCAAGCCGACGTATGTCGACGCCGGATCCCACAAGCAGGCGGGGGAAAATCACCGCCACCTCTCGCGATAAAAACATGCACTACACCTACGGGAACGACTCAATCAATTAATCGATTGACGAAGGATCAGAGGCTTATGAAATACAGTTTCGTACGCGGTAATGATGTTTATGTTACGTTAATCAGCGCACAGAGTTTTACTTTATGAGATCTGTTTTTCAAATGTCGATATTTTAATAATCTCAAGTACAATGATTGAAAATATTAGTATACGTAATTTTTTGTAAATCTTCGAAACAACAGATTTGAATTTCTCGTGCTTCTTTTGCTGAACAGAGTCTTTCACAAGTGAAAGGTTTGTTGGATGAGTTTGCAGTTTTCTATTAGGAATCGTAGTATACGTTTCTTATAAAACAATGTATTTTTGTATATTTTGAAAATATCCCTATCATAATTGTGGCAATGGCTTACTTCGTATCAGGTTGCAATACGAGAATGGCAACCGTTGCGACATGGTAGTTTGAAATTCATAGTTTCGTGTCTTTGTAAGGAGATATTTTTTCGAAAGGGATGTAGTTCACGGAATTGATCATTGTGAACAATGAAACAATTAGTTTGCCAACGTTTCCGAATTTTTTAATTCCTTCAGGACCCCATCAGTAAGCCTGATGAAGGAATTAAAAAATTCCGAAACGTTGGCAAACTAATTGTTTCATTGTTCACAGTGACCAATCCCATGAACTACATCCGTCATTTCATCAGTGGTCGTGGATTCTACAATAGATAATTTTTCACACTGTATGGAACTAACTTTGAATTGTCGAATTTGTGCTGATGTATTAGCTTGTAATGAATTAGTTTTCACACATCGTGCGCAACAATTGATAATGAGTTTTACAAGAGATAGCTGAGAAGATAATCTTAATTTCTCTTAATTCCTGATAGTCAAGATCTCATACTTTCTTTCATTCATTTCTCGACCGTTAATTACTACCGACTAATTGTTCTTCCCAAATTACAATGCCCCTATTAGGTTGGTTATCCAGTTCCTAGCCAGAGTACCAGACTACTGGACGAACGCGTGCGGAGATGAGTTCAATTAGTTTAAGGTGAACAACATCTGAGAGGAGCTCATATTCAACAAAGTTATTATTTCTACATTTATGGTCTATAAATTCGGACAGGAAACATGAGAGAAGACCTAAAAATGTGCCAATTTTTACTTGTAGAAAGCATACAGAAAAAAGTTCCAATAAATATCACAGTTCAACCTTTTTCACTAACTATTGTAATTTAGGGTTCCTTTGAAAATTGTTTTTCATCTCCTTGGATTTTGAAATGAACAATTTTTCTGTTTTCATTGAATTAAGTTAAATGAAATGAAAATCACGTAGTAGGTGATCTTTAATTCAAAAAAATTTTATCATTCATATTTCAGACATTATGGGAGTATTTTTGCAACTGTTAACTAAGGTTAATAGTGTCTCAATAAAGTTAACGCAAAGGACGCTGAGAATCAGACATTGTGTTTCATAAACAAAAGTGTTCGTACTTCATAACAAAATGCAAATTGTACAGTTAAGAAGAGACTTTTATAGTCATCCTAAATCTTGGCTTGTTGAGAGACATCAGCTGCTCTAGCAGGCACATCGTGACATCACATACGGTTTGCGAAGTACCTCGTTAACTTCTACTTGGAAACGGAGGGCAACTGAATGGGCTCTCCTTTTGCAAGTAAAGGATTATTTTGTTGCACTTTTGCTATGAGTTCACCACCGGTTGACAAAGCCAATCTTTCAAAATATCATGAAAGGTAAGTGTAAGATTTTGCGCATGTTCCTGAATCGAAAGAGATGTGTGTGAAAAAATCACAACTTTTGCAACTCTTGTCAATACATACGATTTTAATTCTTAGGAATGACTTGCAAATGCTGCACAGTCTGCGTACGCAATCTGCGTTTGATGTTGTGCTACTTTGAATAGGAAGAGTGTTTTTTGTGCACACAAGTGAAGATAATTAATGACTTGTTTGCGAATTTTTTGTGCAAGGGATTTCCTTTCTATTCGATATTTCTTGCTACATTGCCCAAATACTACGTCCCAAATTGGAGCAACGTTTGTCTTGGATGTGGTCTAGGCTCCTATCCGTTTGTAATCTGTAATTGTAACAATCTGAGATATATTGCTCAACTATTGTTTTAATTAATGTAAAGTAATACATGAATTACAAAACTATAATGAATTATACCTCGTATTCCATGTAATTAATAAATAAGGCAATATAATTGTTCAATGAAATGAGCATGAGCACTCTTCAGCATGGGACTATGCTGCCGAATATGGTAAAACATATTGTGAAGTCGGTCAGATTGCTACGTGCCTCTTGCGAGAAAGAAAAAAACGCACCAAATAATAATAATAAAATTATTAATATTCAATTAAATTTTATTAGTAATTTGATTACAGGATCATCCTATTACAAATTGCTGTGCATATTGACAGCTCTACTATAAACAATTTCATTACAAATAACTTCTGGTAGAATAGACAGTTAGCACAATATACATAATAGACAACACAACAAATGAAATAATACAAGAACACAATAACAAAATAATACAATAACATAAGACACAAAAGAATTGAGACAACAGAACATACAAATATATACAGAACAACCTGCATTAAATGAGACAACCAGTTGAATTTATATTGAACTATTAATTGATAATACAAGCTCGTAATTTCAGAATTGATGGAATAATATTGTACAGAGTTTTTAGATCTTTCAGAGTTTAGTTTAATGAGAACATTTGGAAAGGATAATATATCATTTGGTAAGGTCCTCTAAGCGCTTTATATATTGGGCATTGTATGTTAAAGGATTTCATCAGTATTCATATTACATAGAGAGCAGTTTCAATTTGAGTGTATTTTGTGCCACGCGTTTCTACTACTGATGTTGATTTCTTTGTCATTGGACATCCTGATTTGAGCGACTACTCTAGTAATGGAAGTGGGGAGAGCCAAAGTTAGGTATTTCTCTGTTCTGTAGATTGCGAATCCCTAATTTCTCGATTTATTCTACTATATGATGAATTCATGATTCTATGCGTATCGTCCATAAAGATTTTACCTACAATTAATGCAATAATCGATGGAATGCTATTTCTGATTACATTTGGATTTTGTTTCTGCGTAATTAAGTTATGAAACTCCAAATCATTCATCAATCTGACCAGAACGGACACCCAGTTGTAATTACTAGAATTTGGAAACGCATTTCTCGATTCTAAAAGTTTGTTGAAAATTATACGTTGGTTTCGACAAGGCGCCAAAGAAAGCAATTTGTCATGGAAGTCAATAATCTTTTAATTACTTCTGATTCTTATTTGAGCCACATACCTTTCTAATCATGTACCCAGGAGTTTTTCTCGATAGTCCCAAAAGGCGTTTGTAACGTTTATTTGTATCTTATCCAGTTGATTAGTGTATCTTAGACAGTAGATATCTGCAACGTATATCACAATAGATGGTACTATGGAATCGGAAAGTTTCCTGTTAGTCTGACATTTATCATTTTCCCCTGATATAAAGATTTTCCAGACAGAACCCCCAAAAAATACAATCCAATAAAAATATCACTATTTAAGTCATTGTTAAACAATGAATTAAAAAAGGGAAAACAGCTGCACATTATTATTTATTTAATAGGCAATTATTTCATATATAAATTACTAACTTGATACAATGTGGGTAGGCCGAAGGTCTTTAAGCCATTACATACCTACGTCCTATCATGATCTCACCTTTCGAATTAAGGTTTTTACTCCAAATAGTCTCTCCATTGCATCAAAGCCACGGAAAAGAGACCATAAGGTACGGCTGAGGAAAACAAAAGTTGAAGGGCAAAAAACCTGCTGTCAGAAGCCGAGTACATGCAAATCTACGAGAATTTTGCTAAACTATTTATTTATTTCCTAGTGCGGGTGTCACGCGTTCTCATTCCATTCTTTGGCTTCCTCCGCACCTGAAATCAAACAGCGCCACAGAAGATCGTCCGCATCATCGCTTCTACACTTACTTTTCGGATACCCACTCCCCTTTGCCCTATACTGAGCTTATTACTGAATTATTGCCCATACCATGCATTATTTGACAGTTTCAATTTTTTCGTTCTTTTTTTCTTAAAATGATTTATTATTTACTTATTACTGGGGTAAGCAGCGACGTTATAAACATTCTTCAGAATCTTTATCAGACACATTATCAGTATCATAATTTAGGTTATGTGGTGACGAAGTTGAAATGTTTTGCGCGATACTGTTTTTCACCCTTAATATTGAATTTGGTGTAATGGAATTATTCTTTTCGAACTGGGTTTTATTTTTATAAACATCTAATATTTTAAACATTTAATTTTTATAAACATATATATAAAAAAATAGTGAAAAACAGTATCGAGAAACATTTCAACTTAGTTACCATATAAAATAATATTATGCCAACGCGAAAACTGCAATATTTTAGAAAAACTAAACATGGAATATATGAAAGATATAATAATATTTAGATTGAATTAAGAAAAAAATCATTAATTCATAATGGTATGTATAAGAATGTTTTGGAAAAAATTTAAATTTTGGACGTGCTCTTTCTGTCCTTGCCCCTAGAGTCCGTCGTCTGAATACACAGCGGCTATCCGCCAGGGACGCGTTCAGCATAGTCGGCGCCGGGGCGTATTGTATAGGGGTCATTCTTTTCATATTCGACTAACAAAATTCCAAAGAATCTCCAAATTACCTAAATACACTTTTTTAATGTTTGTTTTGTAGTAAAACTATGAAAAAATATAATCTTACATTTTTCTTTCACATATTTTGCACGCAGTCTTTAAAAAACATTTTTTTGTGAAAATAGATATAATGCCGGTTATCTTACCTTTTTGCAACATTCAATTTAGTCCGACCTGCGCAGCATTTGGACATGACTAGCACTGACGTAGGTATTTTTATTTCTCTTCAATGCAATGAGACGAACAAAAGAAATGTGATTGCTGACAGTTAATTCAGTTAAATGACTCACAAACAATTTACATTAAATATTAATTGTGTAATAGAGGGTTTAATTTAAAAATAATACATTTAAATAAAATAATACTTAATAAATAAATAATTGTATTAACCATTATTTTGTATGCATGAAACGGATAATGTAGGTTATATTTACATTTATAGGTCACATGTTATACTAATATTGTCAATATATCACACAATGTATGAATGAGTTTATTATTAATTATGTGACTCAAAAAAATTAAAAAATAAAAGTTGAATTTTCAAATTTAAAGTCATATCATAGTTAATTATTAACAACCATGTCTGAAACGTTTCCCCTAATCTTGCATGTTCACACATTTTAACCTACAGAACTTGTAAATTAAAGAGAGCGTATTTTGGAAAATAAATTTTGAAAATATTTCATAATTTTTACAATTATAACGTTAAAATGTGCCTTAAGCGCAATTAAATATGGAATTTCTATTCTTTTTGCACTTAAATAAATTCCAAGGAATCTGAAAAATTTTCAAAAAAAATTACGCAAAGAGTCTTGCCATTACTTTTTATCTAGTTTATGTCGTCTGCAGAGGGTCTTATTTTCACGAAAACGCTTTTTTGATGACTGCTGCAAAATATCGGGAAGAATATAAAGTTGTATTTTTTCATAGATTACCACAAAACAAAAATTAAAAAAATATTTTAGGTAATTTGGAGATTGTCGGAGTTTTGCTGATCGAATATGAAAGAAATAGTGACTAATTTAAAAGTGCGCATGATGGTACAACTGCGTTGTAAAGGAACACAATATGAGTAATTGTGTGAATAAGTGAAAAAATACGGCAAGACTAAGAAACATTAACACTACTAGACTGAAAAAAAATATCATCAGTTGTACGTAAATCTTAGGATGCCAGCAAAAGCGCCAGCTACTTCTATAGTTTAACTTAATCTATTTAAGTTCTGCCCCCTTTTTTGCCGCAAAAAGCAAAGAGGACGCGGCATATGTACGCCCTCGCCAGGGCCACTGGAAGTGGAAAATTAACAGTGTGCACTGTCTGGAGCCCAATTGCATGTGATTAAATTTTCAACTCGTGGATGTAGAGATGGTGTAAAGCGATTGTACTAGAAACGCATGTAGTTGGCTATAATAGGTAGGTGAAGCAATATGACGAGAAACGTAGTAGGTGCATGAGAACTAAGAATAGGCAACATAGCGAAATCGCGCACGAAAGAATCGTAGTACATGGCCAGAAGCGTGAGGTTTTACGTGAATTGTGTGAATTGGCTACGTAGCAAAGTTGCGCAAAGTCGTCACGAAGACGCGTGGTGGATGACGAGAAGCCGAATGGCGTTAGTAGTGGCGATAAGAAGCAACAAAGGGTTAATACTCAGGGTGGTTTCATGGATTTCCGCAGGTACAAAGAAGGGGAGCGGTCACGTGCTGCGGGCTCTGACTAGGGATGTAGAAAGGGCGAGTAGGACTACGAAGGGAGGAGAGGGGGCATTGGAGCATTTCGTTATGTTGCCAATAATGCAGGCGTCACTGTCGAGTGTGTCTGCGTGGTGCGTTTCTCACACCGGTGGAAGTTTGTGTGTGTGTGTGTGTGTGTGTGTGTGTGTGTGTGTGTGTGTGTGTGCGCGTGTTCTGAAGAGGCGAAAGGCAACCGGAAATGGGTTTTGGGAAGACTGATCTCGCGCATGCATGGCACGTATTCAGTGGAGACGATGGGAGGAGGGCATAAAGAATCTTACATGTAGGTCGTGCAGAGTCGGAAAAGGGACAGCGCTTTTGTGGTGTGGTGGAGAATGAATAGTATTATTGAATATATAATATTAGTGAATCTCTATACC
Source organism: Acheta domesticus (assembly GCA_031308135.1). Taxonomy (NCBI): domain Eukaryota; kingdom Metazoa; phylum Arthropoda; class Insecta; order Orthoptera; family Gryllidae; genus Acheta; species Acheta domesticus. The sequence continues at coordinate 146,058,218 of JAHLJT010009436.1, read as the reverse complement.
AGTGTTTGAGTAACTGCGAATGTGCGTATGTGCATTTGTGTGTATGTGTGGATACATCACTCACAGTTAGACCACTTCCCGTGCATCAAATGAAGACAAATGTGTCATTCGACGCGTCTCGGTCTCGTGGTGGGGAACATATAATTTGTCTTTAGATTCCGGTCATAAGATTCAAGAAATTTCCAAAAAACGTGCTCTGGCGCTGCGATCATAGTGAGTATGTCGAGAATTAAACAACGCCACCTAAATAGATCTATGGTAGGTGATGTTGCTTAAACTCCAGTACCAAAAAACAAATTTGGGTTGCAAATAATTTTTGCAAAAATATTACATATTGCATGTTTATGCAAAATATTACATATGATAGATTCATTTTCATGGGTTTCCGCTTGGGATTCCTCTCGGTATGTGGCAGAGTGTGCGCCACAGTGTGAAATGTTTGGTGGCTATAGTGCGATTTTTCTAACTCTGCCCCTCAAGCCCCTATGGCCAACAATGAAATATCACACGGCATTTCTCACTCTTGCAGCTTGAAGTCGCATTATCGAAAGCACTGCTTGATACGGTCGCGATCATGCAACATCTGGCTGCACGACTGAGAAGGTCGAGAAAGACATTGACATAGTCCATCGTGAAGACGAGCCTTGAGAGGCAGAGTTAGAAACATCGCAGTATAACTGGACTGTAGTTCTGTAAATGTGTCATACATTGAGATGCAGGGGAAAGTGAGAACTTTGTCGGAAATTGACGATCACCCTTCCCTTGTCGGCTTTTACTACTTATTCTAGAAATATTGCTCATATAACCAGAAGTTGGCGCGCTTTGAAATGCATTAGTAGTATAATTAGCAACATTGCACTAAATGTTTGCACTACATGTTGCAAACCATGCTATGAGAGATCCCAACAATGACTGTGCACATGGATACAATGACAGTGGGTGCGCAAATGGTCTTGGGCGAGTGCCATGTACTCAGAATTATGTTGTGCTTAATGGGTAAAAAAGTCAATCATCGAACTTCAAACTCAATCTTCTCTTCTCTACGACGGAGATTTCACATCCACATGCTTTGAGTTGTTTGCTATGAAATGTAATCTTAATATTAAGCTGGACGGTTTGAAGTAGTTTAATGTTCCGCCAACAGATAGCAGGACACGCTGTCAATACTGTCATCATTCGGACCAGTCGGATCTTCCAATAATATTGTGTTTGATTAGAAATGAAACGTCCAAAGTGAGCGTAAAGGTTAGGAAGCAGGAGATTAAACGCTTTCAATTATCTAGTAGGGTTCCTTACGAAATGCATCGCTTGTTTGACTGTGGCGTTGATGTGTCCCTAAAGAAGTGATACGTAATGATTGAACGAACAAGTACTATGCTCGCACTTTTTTTTGATCCTCCAGCTCCCTAGTTCTCGCTCAGCCCGGCACAGCACGGCTCGGGAGAAAACATGAGCCCCACTCAGTTTGCAGTGCTGCTCACCTTCCTTTTCAAATCGGACTTCTCAGTTTTCGCTCTCTCTTCTAACGACATCTGCGTACCGTGCCCTTTTTGTTACTCAATAATTTCTACAATTATTAATTATTTCTCAGAATTTTAAAAAAACCTTGAGTTGTTTCTCATTGCTATCTAGTCCAAGACGCGCTTTTTACGCTGTGTTTTCTGTGGATGATAACAGCACTGCACTGCCGTGACGTAAACAGAACCTACCTCCCCTCGAACCCCCCTGTGGAGTAATCAAGAAAAAGTGCGCGTATAGTAGTTGAAGTGCTTTTCGTAAAATAACATTTTTTTTATTTTTCATTGAACTTCCTTAACTATTTATGACAAAGTTATAATTCAATCTTTTTTAATGTCAGAATATTTAAACTATTAAATTAGTCAATATTAGCCTACTATTGAAATTTAATAAATTTAAGCCATAACGGAACATTTTCAAAGCAATTCGTATATATTTCTTAAACATATTTAAACCAGTATCCCATTTCTTCAAAACTGCAATATTTCTAATAAGTTTTTCATTAAAGTGAAAACATTCAACAGATATATATTTTAAATAGTGACTAGCTTAACCCGTGTAACATTCGCACATTATAAATCTAAATATTTAACATATATTATCTTAAATGTGTCAGTTTTATTAAAAAACATAAAGAATAATGGTAATACAATGTTAATAATAATAATAATAATAAAAAAATAATAATTTATTCATCCACTTAGTGATTTTGTGCGCCGTACTATCAGGAAATCGTTCTTATTTACTCCTCTGACTCCAACTATTTTCAGTCAGTCAGGTTGTTTCGACACGGTAGCTAGATTCATTCAATATTCCAGAACGTTTTAAACAAATATCACAACATTCTGAACTTCCCAGAATCTACTATCTACTACAATATATTTATATATATATATATATAGATATATATATATATATATATTTAAAACAATGAGGAGTGTCATTTTAGAAAAAAATGTGAGCATTCTACCCCGAACGAATTGCGTGATTTTTTTCTTTAAAACGGAGGTTCTGTTAACGCTTATTCTTAAAAGTGAAAATATCTCGTACATTAACCTAACTCCGAATTATACGTTACTACATTACTCGGGCTGCCAACATAACTTCTGTTGCAAACACACTCACCAGAAAGGTGCAACTGTGGAGGAGAGACTTTCCTGGCGCACTATATTATTGCGTGAGTAAACATTGCAATATTGCGAAGTGTTGTGATTAAATTTTTACTGAAAATCAAACAGTCATTTGTATTTTGAAAAATTATTTCCGTCTCTTTCCCACCTATTTCCTTTTTTATTATTGATTTTAAATTACTTTTTCGTGTATCTGAACATCCATGCTACGAAGAAGCGGACCCTAAAAAGACCTGAATTTCCATAGAAGGTACAAAAAAGCATAATTTTGTAGAACTGCTTAAGAAACATAACTCTAAACCCTACAGCTCCCCACCTGTTTTTTCTCTTAACCATTGCCTGATCCCACCTGACTCCTGTTTTCTTCCCCTCCCTACATGTCTTTCACACCTCCTGTACATAACCGTCCATAAGTCCAAATTCCCAAACACTCACCTGTCCCATAAAAAGTTCCCACCTGTTTCAAAGGCCAAGGAATAATCGTTTCCGAGTTACGTGTGATTGCAATGAGTGTTGCAGCATTCTATTTCCTACGTTATGATCTGCAATCTGCTATTTTTTCGTCTTAAATATGATGCAGAACTGTCCAAAAGTATTTATACAAACTGTCATGTACCCTTTAGCGTGTTGTGAGAGAGAGAACACCTCGATTTTTGCTTTTCACAAATATAGTAATATTACAAATATAGATTTTACAAAATTCGCATTTCTAGCAGCTTTCAATTTTATAGTAATATGTATTTTTCCCTGAGTGTTCTGTATTTTCAAAATAGTATGCTATAAAAAACTACACATCAAAGTAATGTTATACTATCAAGAATTCTCAAAATATCAAAACACACAATTTATTGCCTAAGAGATTAATAATTAAGTGCTAATCTAATTTAATTATAAAAGCGCAAGAGGCATATTTTTTCGATTAATACAATTATTGCTAGTCTTCTGCCGACTGTGTTTTTCATTCATGTTATTAACATTTCTTCATCAACGTTTAACCTCGCTGCTCTCTGGTTTTCTTGATTCAGTTCATTATATACACATTCCCCGGGCTTCCTCTCCTGCCAGCGCGCGCAGGAGGCCATGGTTTATATATTAGAAGACTGTTGTAAATTTTTAAGGAAATCCTCCGAGAATATGCGTGTCTGTCCGCGGGTCCAATGAAGCTCACACCCACACCTCATACTACTCTTGAACACTCTGTTGTACAGCCAACTTACGACAGATTTATTATCTCCAACTACTGGCACGCATTACCAGCTGCAATTTGTAACATTGGAGTGGCAGTATATTATAGAAAGACATCCAGAAGTACAAAAATGCTTCAATCGATTTCTGCGCAAAAGATCTGGCGAAAGTAGTGTCCGAGGTGAGTCACTAAAGTGGCATCCCGTGCAGTGTTGTGAACTAAAATTATACAAAAGAAAAAAATATAATTAAATAATGTGAATCCAATAAAAATGACAATGGTGAAAACATGAATGCTGTATTTATGAACTCAGTTACGTATTTATCTTGTTTACGGGAAATTATTAATTTCTTTAGATCAACAGATTATAAATAAATGTTTTTAACTTAGACAAATTATTTTCAGAGTAATTATTCTCTCTTCATTATTCCTGTTTCACAACAGCAAAGCCATTTATTTCTCTTTTTCTTTTTATAAACAAATTATTATAAAGCATGCATATTTCGTTGTGTATCATAAACTTTCAAGAACCAATTCTTAATGTTGTTACAAATTTATTTTGAAATTTCTTTTTTTTTCTATTTGCATTATTTACAACAATTGTTCCACTTAAATTTTGTTATATAATCACAATTTACTTCATTAGAGAGAACAAAATAAAATATAACATCCATAATTACTTGTAATCTGTTAGAACTACTAATTGTTTGTAAATACGCATATCACATTCTATATCCTTGTTGACAGTTTGTGAATTTTATTTTTTTCACAACAGTAAACTCAAAAATATATTCTGAAAATGTTTTTCTAAGTTCTTTGACAATGGCATTGACAATTTCAGGGTCCGCTTGATAATGACAGATGTCGCTATACTTCAATTGCAAGGAGGCTACATTCATTCATCAGGGGCCATCTT
>JAHLJT010009436.1:146016199-146052468 GCA_031308135.1 Acheta domesticus | reverse complement strand
AGTTTTGAATATTTTCTTCGTAATCTAATAGATTTAATCAATACATCAGTGATGAAAAACATTTTCATTTATTGCAACAATTTAAATTTCTTTAATTTATTATATTTCTAATTTAATTTAATATGGTTATGTTTTAGTATAAGGGTGAATGAAAGGAAGTATTTCAGCAAATGTTGAAAGATTTTAAAAATAAATATCAGCATTACATAACACTAAACTATGATCCCCCTACCCTAAGTAACGTAGCGTAACGCTGCCTCAAACCCCCTCCCCCTCTTCAGCGTTACGTAATTTATGGACAACCCCTATCTGCTTTTGGTGCCACCAGTTAGGTGTGAACAAATGAAAGTGAAAGTGCGGAATTATAGTAGGACATATTGCAATACAACTTCCGATTCATATACGAGTCATCTGTGTTAAAATTAAGTACCTCTTTTCTTCCATGTAGATATTACCAACTTCCATGTAGATATTACTTCGTTACACACACAGAACACGACACCGGGAGCAACATCGGCCTTTCCTAGGTGTCCAGTGGCATATGCAAGTCGACGCGACTGCCCATCTAGGAGGGATACTGGCAGGTGGGAAAGTGCAGGAAGTAGAGCGTGAAGATATGGAGCAACCCGCATAAATACGAGTATATCGCCATTCGCTTGCAGTTGGAATTCGCTTCTCAGTGAAACACACGCGCATGCAACTAGCGCTAAGGTGCAACCACGTAAACCACGAAGCTAATGGGCAGTTTTACCCACATAGGGACATTCAAAGCTATAGGAGTAAAGAGGCGAATCGAAGAACTGATTAATGAAACGAAGACTATTTTCGCTTATACTACCTGATCTAAATAAAATCTGCTGCGAATGCTGAAGGGAAAGATGTTTTTATCCAGCTTCTTTTATTTGGCTTGAAACTTTGCGTTCCATTGGGTTGAAAATTCCCGTTTCCGTTCCATTGGAATGGCAGCTGCGCCATGGCCGGTTTGTCTCTGAAGCGGATCAAAAGTGAATTTTACTTTTCATTTTGACTTGAACAAGACACTTTTACTTAAGATTTTGTGAAACCCAGTTACGAAATTTTGAATATTCCGAGCGAGATTTGGGACGTATTGATGTCATATATTTATGAAATTTTTAGGCTTGTAATATAAAATTCATTCACAGACACATTTGTCTTTGCCAAAAGATAACTATGATCTAATTGTAGTAAATTACTAATCGGTATTGTTTTTGGGGTCGCCAGCACCCTGAAATATCAATAAGGAGAGGCATGCATATTTTCTTCAACAACTTCTTTCAACAACTTCTCCATTAGATTCGATCAGGGATAATTTGATCGTCTATCGCGCCTCTGATATTTGGACCAAGGACACCTGGCCTCTGGACCTGCGCATCAATCTTGACACCGCGTCCTATGTTGAGAAGCAAACGTCGCTACCATCGTTTCACAGTTCGATGAAAGGTGACAGTGCCACACGATATTCGCTCATTTGCCCTACAAGAAAACTACTAAATGTGAGTCCCGTTTCTATCTTGTATTAGCTGTCATATAGCCGCAGCTATTCGTCATATAGATTGAAAGGTAGGTAATGAAGAAGGGATAGACATCGAGTGTTTCAGGAAAACCACCATTACTCATCGTTTCTACTCAATGTGAACATACAATACAAGGATGGAGTGCTGTTTTTACGGTTTATACATCATTTACCAGAAGGAGCAACGGTTTAAGATTATTTGCAAATAACATATTCATTCCCAACTACGTAATTTGTATACTGCTTTTGGAATGCATCTCTACACCATCTTTTACTTCGAAAAACGACCCTGAATAACCTGATTAACTTTAGTTGTGCCACAACTTGCTTCTTGGTCGTGGAAAGCTGCCAGAAATGTCAAAATGTCTCCAACCAAGTTACTAATACTGACATTTCATTTTCAATTGTTTTTCAGAAAGACCTTGAATTATTTTCTGAGAATAAAAAACAGGGAGTTCTTATAGTATTAATTCATTTAATTAAAATGTTGAATTTTGAAATTTATAAATATTATTTTTTATTAATATTAAAATAAAAATGAATTTTTGATTAATTTAATATTGGAAGAGCATTAAGACGCGTTCAATAACGTGCCTAGCTACCGTGGTAGTAAAGTGTAGGATTTGTAGAAAAAATGCTTAATTTGTATTTTTCAGTTCCTATTTTTAATTTTGGACCACCCAATAGACATTTTGTGAGTTTATAATTTTTTGTGTGTTCTTTATTCCAGTAACTAGTATTATAAATATAATTTTCAATAGTAGTACCTGATAAGGGAGATGAAATTGTCTCCGAAAAGTTTTGATAAATTTCGCTATTTTGTGAATTTAATACAATTTTTATTTGAATAAAATTATGAAAATGGCATGACGGAATTTTAAGAATATTTATTTGTGGTTGTCCGAAATTGAAAAGAAAGGGACTGAAAAAATATAAATTATCATAAGAGATAACCAAAATCAAAAGTTGTATATTAATAAAAATTGTTAAACGAAATGGTTCATTGATTGCCAGAAGACTGAACTACTAAGCTTACTCCAGCTAGAGTCCCTAGATGCAGAGAGTAGCGCATTCCATTGTGCCATCGATTCCGCTATTTTATGTCCAGTTGTCAGGAGAATTGGTACTCCATGATGTTCAGTGTGTTAAGAACCATGAATCTATCCCAAATCATTATTAATATTCTTCAACATCTCCATAACGTCACCAATTATCATTTTCCTTCAGCTTCTGAATGCCGCCTGGTGAGGCTATCGGGTGAGTGGTTATTAAATGGCGGCGGTTGCACTACTCTCTGTGTCTAGGGACTCCAGCTTTCTCGATCCGCTCGTGTCGCTCGCTGGCTGCGGGCCGCGCCAGGCACTTACGTCGCTGGCGCCGCGAGGCTGCGCGGTGGGCGGCTGGGGGATGAAGTCGGGCAGCGGCGCGGGGGCGGGGGCGGCGGGCGGCGGGCGCTTGGACGCCGTGGTGACGCCCTCCCAGCGCCACCCCCCTTCGCCCGAGCCCCCGCCCGCCCCCGGCGACGGCTCTCCCGCCAGGCCATCCGCGTCGTACTCGCCCCTGCACGTATCCCCACATTGCGCTCGTTATTATTTGCTCCAACTTGGAATTACACCCATCCCCGTCCACATCTCCCCCATAGCCGCAAAAGTGTATTCTAAAATATTAAAGATCCCCTCAGCCATTCACGTTCATACAGGTCATAGCAAAATCTTCATTGCAAAAGATTAAAAAGAAAGCTACCAAGAGAATTTTTCGATCCCCCATAGACTTGAACTGATGAGCCTTTTCTCATGATAAATCATATAAGCACGATATTGTATCATAAAAAATAAATATCAATTTAAAACTAGAATATTGTCTATAATGTATCAAATTATTCTTGTACGTATCTTTTACTAATGTATATATCTTATACGGCTGCAGAGGGCCAAAGGCCAAGCTAGAATAAAAAAGACTATTTGCTATTTCCCGGTGCGTCAATTTATTTAGTAATTGGTTCCGTCAACGTCGTGCATGTTATCTGTTGCTGACATACACGCCAACTTGCTGGGTTTCTTCCACCAAGTATCTCCCACAGCGGGACACCGTCCCAGCCGGGACAAACTCTCAGCTCCCTAATTGTGTGGTATTGTAGAGCATGGAAGTGTACTGTGCGTCTTTCTAGTTGGTCGCTAGAATTATTCTCCAGACACTAGCTTCAGCCACCGACGGGACGCAAATCCCACGACTTTCCGGTCATTGACGCTGTTGTGGCAACGACTGTCTCAGAGCCATCTCAGCCCAACTCATTTCCCATTCATCCATCCATCTCAGTCCCCAGTTGATCTTTCTCCTGCAGAATAGCAAAACATGCTCAAACCCTGAGAACAGGACAGAATGAAGGGAAGTTGTCGCCAGTGAACTCTAGGTCAAAGAAGGTAGGGCTCGGCCATTGATTGTGTCAAAAACCGCGTTTAACTCCTAAGAGCCCATCACGCACGACAAGTCGTAGGTGTGACCAGCATTTTAGTATGATTGACACAGTTAAGACAGATCATACTGCCAAAAATGTTGCAGTAGAAGATATCACAGTCACAGAATATACCACGTCACAGTTTAGACGTGGAATAGATGTGCTCGAAAATTACAATTTAATCGTTAAACTGTATTATTCAATTTAATTCAGCATTACATTTATATTATTGGTGTTGCGCGTTTTGACATACATTACCATCGAGCTTCAGGCTCTTGGATCTATAATTCAATAGAAAAATCTGCTCTACCTCTTCTATGCATTTTGAACATTTTTCTAAAACAACCAACTATATACGTTTGACATTAGTGCAAAACAAACAATTACAGCAAGAACAACAACTTCGTCAGATACCTCAACCGACGGAGATACACATATAAGGAGGAGACATGACGTCACAAACGTGAAGTTATCTGTATTAAATGGTCAGAAAGTTCGGTATACTGATAGACGTTATTGCGATTAGTTTTATCTGATAAAGTATTTAATTTTTAGATGCCTTGATCGTGTTCAATTGCTTTTGTAACATTTCGTCGTAGTTAATTGTGTGATGAGTGGCTGTACTATAAATCGTACGGGGAAACCAGGAATTACTTTCCTCACGTGAACAATTAAACCATTCGCTTTATATGTTTGGTAACATTGAAAATTATTCGTGAACTTTTATACACTTGTTTCAAATATTTCTGAGATACAAAGAAAAAGGTATTATGTGAGAGATCAAAGCCGAGAGACAAAGCAACCAGCAACTAGCAGAGTTCTATTAGAGCAGGCAATTTCAATTCATTACAATTGTTGAAAATGGGCATACCAATTTATTTGCTTATGTAACCATGTTTTGATCTGTCGAAATGGCCACCTCCTTGTTTCCAATTTTAATAACTCAAAGAAACTGCCTAAGCCAATTCCATTGATCTGTCATTCAATCAAAGTGAAGTAATCAGTTACCCCGTCTTTGAAACTCGGGTCGCAACAATAACACATATTTTCTCGTATTATCAATAACGGTTACTTTATAGTAATGTTTTAATGTTGCAATTCCTATACCATGAACACTTCAGCCATCGTTTGAAAAACTAACCAAAAAAACATGAAAATTACAAATTTAATTTTTTAAATTCAAAAATTAAAATTAAATTGCCTTCCTTTAACTGAATTCACTCGCGGTCCGTGGCCCATTTGTTAGGGTTCTGCTCCAGTATTTGCTTAGTGTTTCAAGTTACCCTCCCGTCTTCGGTTCTTTCTACTACGTTCAATTATTTATAGTCCAATATTTTCCCGTTTATTCATTGAAAGACACTGTGATTTTGATAACGACAATATGGGTGTTGAACCAAATGTGCTTCAAGGGGCGACAATGACTCGGTTTGTGGTAAGCAAGTACACTACGATAAACTATCGTACGTTCTTTTAACGTGCGTCCAAAGCAGCCACGTATTAAAGAGGCGAGAACGGTGTTCGAATCCGCTCACCAGGCGGCGGTGAGGTAGGCGGGGTACTCCTGGCGCTCCCAGGGGTCGGGCGAGAGGTCAATGTGGCGGCGCGCCGACGCCAGCCCCATCACCAGGACCGCAGTCGCCATCACCAGCGCCACCACAAGCGAGATGGTGTCGCTGTTGTGGGCGCTGAACTCGCGCCACGACGGCTGCGGCTGCCACAGGATGGCCAGCGGCGCCGGCGCCGGCGGCGACACCTGCCGGCAGCCCCGGGCAACGCCTCGAGCACGGCCAAACTTCCAACATTTGTGAACTCATTCAGTGGCGGTTTCACCGGGGAGGGAAGGGAGGAACGTGCTTTTTTCTGCCGATGTAAATACTAAATAAAATATTTATTTCTCACATGCGTCTTTAACCCCTGTTAACATGCATCTCTACAGGTTTGTTAAGTTCACTTGTACCTAGCTCTTTGTTAAGAAATTTAACATCCTTAGTAACGTAAATAAACAACCATCGATTCATCACAAGTCAATTTTGATTAATCACAATCTTTACTAAGAAAACAACATGGCGATGTACGAAACAAATCACAATCAAAAAATTCCGAATAAAAGTAACTCATATTATTTTTTGAGATTATTATTGTTAATTGTAATATTAATAGTGCAATTAAAATATTGTGTTAGGTACATACATTAGCCTTATTTTCCTGACATTCAACCAAATGAAACTCTTCGGTATTCATATTTACTGACGACCTGAAAGTGTCGCCACTGGAAGTCGACGCTCCAACTTCCTCGCCGAACATCATTTATTTTGGTATCTTTAAGTTCAGGAGAATTATTTGCATCCATCTTTCCTCAAATCACTGTATACAAATATTGTTTAAGTAGATATATAGCAAACAACACCCCACAATATCGCGGTAACGTGCCACAGCAAAAGAATTCATTTGTTTACTATCGCAGTTATGTCATACATTTTTGCATAAATCGTGAGATTTTATTGTGACCGATAAAATGCTGAACATACCACAAACTGTTACATTGTTATTACTGCCTCGTCCAAATTAAAAAAATCTCGGCTCCTTTACGCTCCGCCTCAATTTTTAACTTTTGGTCTCTGCAGAAGTAACACTCATAACATTTCTAGGTATGTTAAAAGCTATTACTTTGCTGCTTGACGGACACTTTTTGAGTTGATAGCAATGAATAAATTGTTTTGATCGAGTTTCGAACTATGTTCGCTTTAAAGGTATGCGAAAACGATTGAAATTGATTGAAGTTTTTGAGGTGATTGAAGAATTTTCAGCCTTTCATTCACTCATATGTTTATTGCCCTATCTCTCAGTGCTTCTGCGTCTAGAAGAAACATGTTTTATTGCATCTTTAAGGCAGAAGAGATCTCCCTTGAGCCGCCTTGATTTATATATGAACCAAATGAACGTGGGCATAGAAGCAGGCCCGCATAATTTTACGATGTTTCTTAACTAATTGTAATAAATAAGTTATAATAAAAAGTACAAACTTATTCATCAACCCAAATGTTTGCATCGTGGTCAAAACACTAATATGTAGGCGAAAAATAGGGGAGAGTGGGCTGGCCCCGGTCAGCGGGTAGCCCCGATCAGGTCTGTAACGACAGTAGAGTGCGTTCTAGCAAAGTCTGGTGAGTGCTACGCTCTTCCCAATTGAGCAATAAATTAACTACATGCACCTACTGACCAGTTCTGCACATGCGCTTAGTGTGAAGTACGCAAGTGTATTTCAGAGAAAATCGTTATAATTTCTTCATGTTTTTAAAGCGATGTAATTAACATGTACATTTGTATTTTTAATAACTCAATCGCGCAAATGGATTGGTAATCTTTTCAGCATCAGTCTGTGCCTGGACGTTGTAGCGAGCGGACGTGCCTTGGGGATCGCTCTCGCGCAGGTAAAGGGATAATGGGCTGCGACGTGGAAATGTACCGGGCCCGCATCGGCGGCTGGGCCGCCCGCGTGGCGTGCGTGCTGAGAAAGGGTAGCGTTCGTGCTCCCTCTCTGGACGCCTTTGCATTGCTAGTTATAGCAGCGATGTTAGTAATTGGTGGCGTGGAGATAAATCCTGGCCCGGTATCTACGCGACGTGGCGCACCAGTGGATGTTTCATGGAGGTGCGTCGAGTGTTGCAACGGCGGTCTGCGAGGTGAACTGTCGCGCCTTCGACAGGAGTTCTTGCAGCTTACTGCTGAGCTTGCAGCGACTCAACAGGAGCTGCAAGTTTTGAAGGCAGCAACAAGAGTAACGGAGGTGGAGGCGATAGCAGCTACTGCGACGGAGGAGGCAGTGACGTTGGTGGCTCAGCCGGCCACAGCGGTCCTGCCAGTAGAGGTGACGTCGCCAACCCCGGCGGCGAGTTCCCCAAACGTGGTGTCCACTGCGGTGACGGCATCAACCACATTTGCATCGGTCGTGAAGGATTCAGCGGCAACGAAAAATTCTAAAAAATGTGTTGTGTTCGGTGACTCTATTGTGCGTCACGTAGGTCACGCAAACCTACAAGTTAAATGCTTTCCGGGAATCCGCGTGGAACAGCTGAAATCGCAAATTGAAGCTAGTGACGTGAAAGCCCCGGAAACTGTTATCATTCACGGAGGCTCCAATAATTTACGGAGATGTCGCTCATTTGATCACCTCATGGGCGACATCTACGAACTTGGGGTAGCAGCCAAAGCGCGCTTTCCATCCTCGCGTATAGTGCTGAGTGGCGTCATTCGCCGCCGGGATGTTTAGTCCCGTAAGGTGGCGAGGATAAATCGGGACATGGACTTTGTGGCAAGAGCTCTCGGATTCATGTTTGTGGATCCAAACGGGTGGATCTCAGAGAGCTCACTAGGTCGAGACGGCGTCTACCTCAACCGGAGGGGCGTTGCGGAGCTCAGTGGCCTCTATACTAGAGTAGCTGAATTCTGCACACGCCCTCCCGTCGCCCGTTGACGCTGTGAGCGACCGCCGGTCTCGCGTTCCGCGGCCAAATTAAATCTACCGACAGCGGCGATAGGAGCGGGGGCTGTTGGTTTCACTCCGGTAACGGTGGCTTCAGCGGAGACGTGTGTGACGGTGGAGAAGGCGGGGACGAAGGAGACGACGGAGACGACGGAGGCGGCGGACACGGCGGCGGTGACTGAGCTGGCGAAGGCGACGGCGGCGGCTGTGACGGCGACGGCGGCGACTGCGGTGTCGTCGTCGTCGGCGGCGGCGGCGGCGGCGGCGGCGACGGCGGCGGCGACGACGGCGGCGACGGCGGCCGCGACGGCGACGGCGACGGCGATGGCGGCGGCGACGGCGACGGCGGCGGCGGTGGTGACGACGATGACGACGGCGACGGGGACGACGAGGGCGGAGACGACGGCGGCGGAGGCGACGACAAAGGCAGCGACTTCGAGGGACGCGCCCTTTCAAGAACACTTTCAGGTGAGGAGGGGGTTCCTTAGGTTGTTGCAGGTGAACTGTCGTAGTATAATCAATAAAGAAATAGAGTTTTGGAATCTAGTTGATGCCTGCGATCCCGACATAGTGATAGGGACTGAGTCGTGGCTAACTGAGGAAATCGGGTCCTCTGAAATTTTTCATTCCCACTACAAGATCCTTAGGAGGGATAGAAATAGTAGAGGGGGCGGAGTCTTTATTTGCGTCAAAGAGGACATTAATATTAGATTAGAGTGGGTCAGTAGAGAGTTTGAAATGATGGGAATAGAAATTATTACGTCAGGAACTGTTTTAGAAATTATTGCATGCTATAGGCCTCCGAGCGATGGATATGACATTTTAGATAACATCATTCAGAGAACGGGAAACGAAAATGGCCATGCTATTGTTATTGGAGGCGACTTAAATATTCCGAGCGTAAACTGGGAGGGAACCGTTAGCGAAGGGAATGTCCAAAATTTAGTGAACGGGCTGGTCTGGGAAGGGGGTTTTATCCAGGTAGTTCGGACCGGGACGCGACAGGATGCGATTTTGGATGTCTACCTAATTAGGCCGAAAGAACTTTTCATATCTTGTGAAGTTGTTTAGGGTATTAGTGACCACAAAGCGGTTCTTCTTGACTTAGACGGAAATATTTCAAGGAAAGGCATTACAATAGGAACGAAAGTACGACAATACAAGAAAGCAAATGTAAGCGGGCTTCAAGGCTTCTTTAGGGAACAATATGACCGCTTTCTAAGAACAGAGGGCGGTATGGAAGAAATATGGGGCGTGTTTAAAGATATTATATACGAAGCTTTGCAAAAGTTTGTTCCGTGCAAAATTCTAAAAAATAATCCGGATCCAGAATACTACAATGCAAAAATTAGGAGAATGAAGAGGATAACGAGAAAGGCATTTAAGAACAGAAAGCGTAGTAGCGAGCATATGAATATTTTTCGAAATCATTCAAAAGAATTGGAGCGCGAAAAGAAAATTGCTCAGGAGGCATATTTAAAGAATATTCTAGGTGGGAAGGGAAATAACTGGACAGGCTTTCATAAATATGTTCGTAGAAGGAAAGGAAATAAAGAGGATATCCCAGTTATTCGCGAAAATGGAAACACGCTAATTACTGACAATCGGGCAAAAGCGGATGCATTTAATAAGTATTTTAGTTCGGTTTTCAAAAATAGTACGGACCATCCATTTATTCAAGGGCCTTCGGTTGCGAATCAGTTTAATATTGAAGTAAACGTTCTATGGAATAAAGTAAAGTCAATGAAAAACGGTAAGTCGAGGGGTCCAGACGACATTTCTACGGATTTAATTAAACTAGCAGGAAAGGCAATATTACCGTACCTAATTAGAATTTTTCACGTGTCTTTGAATAATTCAAAAGTACCGGAAGATTGGAAATTAGCCTTTGTCGTACCAATTTTTAAAAGTGGTGACAAAACTAAATTATGCAATTATAGGCCGGTAAGTCTTACGTCAGTGGTGTGCAAGCTTATGGAGCATCTAGTTGGGAGTTACATTAAGAAAGAATGGGAAATTAAAAAATGGCTCTACGATGGGCAACACGCGTTCAGGAGTGGTTATTCATGCGAAAGTCAGGTAGTCACGCTATTTCAGGATCTAGCAGATGAAATTGACGCGGGCGGGAGAGTAGATGCAGTAGTTATAGATTTTGCTAAAGCATTTGATGTCGTTCCACACGATCGGCTAGTACAGAAATTAATGAATTCAGGCATAGATCCCAGGGTGGTGGCGTGGATTAGCGAGTTTCTGCGAGATAGAAAACAGAAAGTCCGAATTGGACAAGAGTTATCTTCCGGGGCAAGCGTTACGTCAGGAATACCGCAGGGGAGTGTCATTGGACCCCTTCTATTTCTAGCTTTGTCAATGATCTGCCGGCGCAATTAACCTCAAATGTTCGGCTATTTGCAGACGATTGCATAATATATCGTAGTATTAACTCGAAAAGAGATGAAGAAATACTGCAAAAGGATCTTGATGCGTTACATTACTGGGCGGAAAATAACGGAATGTCCATAAATAGCTCTAAAAGTAAATCCATCACTTTTGGCAGGGGTCATAATTACAGTGAAACACATTACCGTTTAAATAATGACATTATTCCGAGAGTTTCCTCGTGTAAGTACCTAGGAATTCATTTCGATAGTAAATTAAGTTGGAAAAAAACACGTAGATTTTGTTGTAGGGAAAGCCTGGAGATCTCTTCACTTTGTAATGCGCATCCTAAAAAAGAGTACGGCAAACGCGAGGGAAATTGCTTATTTATCTCTTGTTCGTCCAATAATGGAATATGGAACAATTTGTTGGGATCCGCACAAGATTATGCAGTGTAAACACTTGGAAAGGATTCAGCATAGGGCAGCTAAATTTACTTTCAGGGACAAGAAAACGGCAGGGTGGGATTCACTCAAAAACAGGCGATCAGTAGCCAGACTCTGCGCCTTGTATAAAGCTTATAATGGTCAGCCAGCTTGGAAAGAAATAAATCGGCGGCTACGTATTCCTACATACATCAGTAGAGTGGATCACAGGCACAAAATAAATTTAAGACAGCAGAGAACGGATGTCGGGAAATTTTCTTTTACAAATCGAACGATTACGGAATGGAATAGATTGCCTGCAAAAACCTTTGAACCCTTTCCTCAAAGTGTTCAACAGTTTAGGAAATTAATTTAGGGTATTATTAAGTAAATGAGGGAGAATAGTGGGTTATATAGCGATGCATAAGTGTTCTATTGTGAAGTGAGGTGTGGTGCAGTGTATAGCAGAGAAATAAAGAAGGAAATGTTTTCAGGTCTTAGTGAAGTGAAGTGCAGTGAAGTGCAGTGTGATACTAATGCAGTGTGTGTGTGTGTGTGTGTGTGTTTTCTCTCTTAATGTAATTTAATGTTTTATGAATCAGTCAGTTTTTATATTATTATCATTATTTTACCATTATTATTACTACAATTAGTATATAATTTGCTTCTTCTTCTTATTATTATTATTGTTATTATTGTTATTATTATTATTATTATTATTGTTATTATTATTATTATTAGTGGTTTTAGAGTTCTATACTACAGAAAGGCTGTGTATATTTATGTTTTTGTAATTAGCTGCCACCGGGTTATGCCCAATTGCAGTTTAAATAACTCTAATCTAATCTAATCATTTTAGTTCACGGTTTACGTTTTTAAAGTAACTTACCGAATTGTTAAGTTATGATATTCTGCAGTATACAAGGTTGGGATGCACCGATCAGATGAATGGGGGAATGGCGATCAATGATCGGCACAACCCCTCACAGATGTAAATACTAATGCGCTGTCCTTCCATATTTGTACTACATATGGCCAAAATATATTGCAAGAGACTGTGTTCTCTTTAGATGCCTAGAACGTGTAAAAGGACTACAACCAGAGGAGGATGAGCTGATGAAAAGCTGCAATAGGCGATGTTACTTATCCATGAAGGACATTCCATATGAGCAGCAAGTAAACAGTTCAACATTCCATTCACAAGACCGGTTGACAGAAAATTTAAGGGGATTTCGGGAGATCCACTTCTTGGCCGAAAAAGTTTTTAGTCAAGAGCAGGAAGCAGCATTGTCTGAACGAATTAAATTGATGGATAATCTTTTTTATGGTCTATTATCACTGCAAATCCGCAAAGTGACTTTTGCATCTGCCGAAGCAAACAACGTTCCTAACTATTTTTCAAAAAATCCTGAATAGGTTGTAAGTGATTTTGGTGTCTGCCTTTATGCTTTTCTCAAAAGGAATCCCTTAAATGTCCGAAAATCGGAAGCAATTAATATCAACATATTAAAAGCTTTCAACTGACAGAAAGTGAAAATATATTTTGATAATTGGGGAGCTGTGATGACAAAGTTGCTTCCACACCGTATCGTATTTTTAACATGGATGAGACGAGAGTGCCTACTGTCCAAGACCCTGAAAAAGTAGTTAGCACTAAAGAACAAAATACAATGTATTCGTAAGGCGAGAAAGTAAAAAGAGTTGGCTCTGTGGCTAGTTGGGAGCAAGGGGAAAAATAATGTAAATGAAGATGAGTTGTGTGACAATGATGAACATAATGATTTGCTGGGCAATCAAGAGGAAGAGATGTCTTTCGTTCGCGGTGAATTTGGGGAAAATGGCGAAGGTTGGTGTAGGAGTATAGGCTGTGGACTTTGGAACCATGCACTTTGCAGTGGATCTGATTCAGCTGTAAACTATTTTTGTGACCTTTTCTTCAAGAAATAGCAAACTAAAGTTTAAATTATAAAACTGACCTAAACTTATATTTGTTTTATTCAGATAAAAGTCGTCAACCGTTCCCTTAATTTTATTGAAAGGTTTATTTGCTCATTATAATAATAATAATAATAATAATTATTATTATTATTATTAGCATTAGCATTTAAAACATTATAACCCTTACGTTCAATGTATAATGCAACTGTACTCTTGCCCTCACGTTATTTTAGATTAGATTAGATTTATTTAAACTGCAATTGGGCATAACCCGGTGGCAGCTAATTACAAAAACATAAATATACACAGCCTTTCTGTAATATAGAACTCCAAAACCACTAATAATAATAATAATAACAATAATAATAACAACAACAACAATAATAATAATAATAATAATAAGAAGAAGAAGAAGCAAATTATATACTAATTGTAGTAATAATAATGGTAAAATAATGATAATAATATTAAAAACTGACTGATTCATAAAACATTAAATTACATTAAGAGAGAAAACACACACACACACACTGCATTAGTATTACACTGCACTTCACTGCACTTCACTTCACTAAGACCTGAAAACATTTCCTTCTTTATTTCTCTGCTATACACTGCACTATACCTCACTTCACAATAGAACACTTATGCATCGCTATATAACCCACTATTCTCCCTCATTTACTTAATAATACCCTAAATTAATTTCCTAAACTGTTGAACACTTTGAGGAAAGGGTTCAAAGGTTTTTGCAGGCAATCTATTCCATTCCGTAATCGTTCGATTTGTAAAAGAAAATTTCCCGACATCCGTTCTCTGCTGTCTTAAATTTATTGCGCCAATACAACCGTACTTCGCCCCACGTTATGGCGCCAATGCAACCCACCTTTTCCCACCTTTTTTAACCTCCAAACCCCACGTTGTGGTGCCAAAGCAACCGTTCTATTCCCTCCTCTTTTCAATTAATCAATATTATTATATTACAACGTTGCATAAAATTATTTTTGATCGTAGGTCGTGGCTGGCCCCGTACGGGAAATACCTGTAAACAACATTCCCTATTGCAGCATACACAGGACTTCTAAATACTGAAATAAGAACACCTTTTTTTTCATAAAAGAAAGAAAGAACTTTAAATCCTGTTCTCTCTCGTTTATTCTCTCATCAACATGTACCACTACGTCCCCTGTTGCCTTCTCTCAACAACAATGTAACAATGTGTAAAGATATAAATGTACTCGTGCTTGGCAACATTACTATAACTCAAATACCATTACATTTAAATGAAATTAATATTAATCAGTTGATTTATAACTATTATGCGTCCAGGAATTCCTTTTCCCAAAAAACCAATGTCATAAAAAAAATTTTCCCTCGTACGTACGTACTTATAAATTTAACAATGAGAAAACAAGACTAAATTTGGTATTGCTAGTTCGACAACAATTGCATGCATTCTTCTTTCAAAATTTCACGATTTCCACCGGTCTTGTCGAAGTTTATTTAGTTTACTTGGGTGTTCTCGAAAACAAATATCTATTTTGATAATTACGCCACGAATGCGACACTTTCCTGTTGTTGAGTTTCGTCGAGACGGCGCCGTTGCCAGCCCGGTCGTCCCGTGCGTGCCCACTTGCACGCGCCGATGTATTTGCACGCTCCAGTCTTGCGTATGCTGACTTTCTTCATAAGAAATTCCCCGTGAATTCCAAAAATTGCTCGATCACTTCAAAGCACAGAGTCAATAAAAAACAATAAAACAACTTCTTCTCTCTTCCACTTCATTCACTGCGTCAATGGCTGTTGGCACTACCCGTCCGCATGTCCATTACACGGTACCGATCCGTCATAAAAATGTCTAAGTCCAAATTCTTAAAAAATCTCGAATTCGTCCAACATGGATTCGATGTTACTGTCACCCCTGACTCGGAAGAAGTGTTCTTAAAATCATGTCGATTTAACACGTCACCTCGTAAGAGAAAAAATGCCGGCGAATCTCATTCTTGCATTTTCATTGTTGTTCTCCCAATTTTTCTAAAATGTACAATATAAGTTATTTTGACATGACTATGCGTTTATCTACTAACGCTTTGGCCCAATGTTAAAGTTTTTTTTGGCCCAAACAGATATTTTCGATCTTTTATACGTCGAAAATGCAAAGTTTCTCTGTCGAAACTATACACCAATTCGTCGCTTGTTTTGGTATTATTAATTCGTAATTATTCTTCAATTCAGAAATTCAACGTTCTATAAGTCTTTTGGATCAGCTATAATTTTTATTAAATTTAGACAACGACTATTTACAACGCCTCTCGTTGCCTAATTAAAACTTCTTCATAAAATTTTGATATTTAAGTTATTGCATCTGACACGTCACTGGGACTTTTCTCTAATTTTTCATATTCTAATTTTAAATGAACCCGTCGTCCGATCGTGTTCAAATAAAGACCACAATGTTTATTTATTTATTTATTTTC
Source organism: Acheta domesticus (assembly GCA_031308135.1). Lineage (NCBI taxonomy): Eukaryota > Metazoa > Arthropoda > Insecta > Orthoptera > Gryllidae > Acheta > Acheta domesticus. The sequence goes on along the minus strand of JAHLJT010009436.1, from coordinate 146,036,780 downwards.
CAACTAACTGTACGGTCAGATTTCTTTCCAAAACTACCGAATCCACTGTGTTTTCCAAGATTGTCGAAATATACTTTCCGCGGCGCGCTGTTCTTCTGTCTTGCTACTATCGATTCACGTACACGTTGTTTTATCAATTACAGTTTAATAAATATTTATCCTTTTTCCACAATTGTTTTTGGGGAATGTGCCAGAAATGAAATCATTACAATAACTTTTTGTAAAACATTTTTATTTCAGTAGTTTTTCACTTGGAGTCGAAGGATAGTCAATTATTTACCCTTTTGGTTAATTATTATTCAAATTTTGCATTATTGAAAGAATTTTAGTGTAATAGATCAAATATATAGGATAATAATTACATTTCAAAATTTCCCGTATAAAATACACGGGACAAATATACGATCGGTACGAATGCGTATTACGAAATATACGATCGTATTACCCCACGGGTAGGGGAATGACGATGAAAGCTGTTTTTTTCTTTTACGAAATCTGTGCTAAAGAAAATAACTTCTGCGACTTTTAGTTCTCAATCACAGACACTAGGAAATATCCATCTGTCGTTTCATGCAATATTTTAAATTTTCTGGTGAATACATTCCATATGAGCGATCAGTTTCCTTAAGTGATCGGTGCTATCCCATTCTCCCCTACTGCGTTATCGTATGTCTTCATTGAGTTTTACGTTTACCTAAATGACTGCTTATCGACCAGCTCGTATTTGGATTCCCATTTATAAATTATTGATCACTTTTAGAAATCTTAATTCATTTTGCAAATACCACTGTGCCCATATCTAAAAATATGAGGCTCTATGAAGATCATCTCAGCCCTAAGAAGTCATTCACAGAACTCTAGAGCGTTTTGGGCCGCAGACTGCAAGGTGCACAGATGGGTTGTTTCTGGCACAACCCAGTGCCGAGATCCAGCTCCTTAGACCTGTGGTTCTTTGATGAAAATTGCTTTACTTGCCCTCTTTATCTATCCTTTGAGTTTATGTATTTTTATGAAAATCTTGAGTATACAGATGTCTCGGAGTAAAAGTTACAAACTTTTAAGATGTGTAGGAGGTTCAAACACGATATATTTTTCCCAATAAACATGTGATGGGAAATTTGATTTTATAGTAGCACATGTTACATCTACCTCTGAATGGTAGGCAACCCATCATACGTCGGTGTTCGACAGGTCATGTTCTAACGGAGACGGAGGGATTTTGTTTCCCTGCCGAACACCAAAGCATGATAAGTTGCCTGTCAAAAGACGCAGATGACATTTGCGTTGACGTTATACGAAATTTTCTAAAACATGTTCATTGAGAAAAGTTATAATATTCCCCCCATGCCCCTCGAAGTGTCTAATGTTTATTCTGAGATATCTGTATATGAACATGAAGTAATAAAGAGGATAGGAATATTGAAGCTCAAAACAACCTACGCAGATTATACTTTTGTTCCATATCACACGCAGTTTTTAAAAACTTTTTTGACAATTAATTATCTAATTAATTAAATATTTCAAAGATAGCTTAATATTCTTCTAAAATGCAATGTAACGTGCAATATTGTTCACAGAAGAAGCTGTAATAAATGACCAGCTTTACACACAAATTTCAGATCAACACAAAGAAATTTCCAACGAAAGAAAAATACTCTCCTTAAAAAGCTATATACATGTGAAGAACACATTAATGACCATTTCAGGCACACAAAACGAACATTGGCCGTGACCAAAAATATTTTGTTTTGCTTTTCAATATTTGCTCGAAGGATCGAATCAAATTACCTTCATCAACAAAATCCGCACACTCCTGTAGATGACCCCCTGAGCCAGCATCCACGAAAAGGAACTCGCAGTCAACACCGCCCAAAGCACCAGCGCCTGGAAACAGCGCAAGAGTATTCTCCAAGATGGCCCCTGAGAATGAATGTACCTCCTTGCAATTGAATATAGCGACATCTGTCATTCTCAACGTACCCTGAAATTGTCAATGCCATTGTCAAAGAACTTAGAAAAACATTTTCAGAATATATTTTTGAGTTTACTGTTGTGAAAAAATAAAATTCACAAACTCAACAAGGATATAGAATGGAATGCGTATTTACAAACAATTATTGTTCTAACAGATTACAAGTAATTATGGATGTTATATTTTATTTTGTTCTCTCTAATGAAGTAAATTGTGATTATATAACAAAATTTAAGTGGAACAATTGTTGTAAATAATGCAAATAGAAAAAAAAGAAATTTCAAAATAAATTTAACAACATTAAGATATTGGTTCTTGAAGTTTATGATCACAACGAAATATGCATGCTTTATAATAATTTGTTTATAAAAAGAAAAAGAGCTAAAATAAATGGCTTTGCTGTTGTGAAACAGGAATAATGAAGAGAGAATTAATTACTCTGAAATAATTTGTCTAAGTAAAAACATTTATTTATAATCTTGTTGATCTAAAGAAATTAATAATTTCCCGTAACAAGATAAATACGTAACCTGAGTTCATAAATACAGCATTCATGTTTTCACCATTGTCATTTTTATTGGATTCACATTATTTAATTTATATTTTTCTTTTGTATATTTTAGTTCACAACACTGCACGGGATGCCACTTTAGTGACTCACCTCGGACACTACTTTCGCCAGATCTTTGCGCAGAAATCGATTGAAGCATTTTTGTACTTCTGGATGTCTTTCTAAATATACTGCCACTCCAATGTTACAAATTGCAGCTGGTAATGCGTGCCAGTAGTTGGAGATAAAAATCTGTCGTAAGTTGTTGCTGTACAACAGAGTGTTCAAGAGTAGTATGAGGGTGGGTGTGAGCTTCATTGGACCCGCGGACAGACACGCATATTCTCGGAGGATTTTCCTTAAAAATTTACAACAGTCTTCTAATATATAAACCATGGCCTCCTGCGCGCTGGCAGGAAGCCCGGGGAATGTGTAATAATGAACTGAATCAAGAAAACCAGAGAGCAGGAGGTTAAACGTTGATGAAGAAATGTTAATAACATGAATGAAAAACACAGTCGGCAGAAGACTAGCAATAATTGTATTAATCGAAAAAATATGCCTCTTGCGCTTTTATAATTAAATTTGATTACACTTAATCTCTTAGGCAATAAATTGTGTGTTTTGATATTTTGAGAATTCTTGATAGTATAACATTACTTTGATGTGTAGTTTTTTATAGCATACTATTTTGAAAATACAGAACACTCAGGGAAAAATACATATTACTATAAAATTGAAAGCTGCTAGAAATGCGAATTTTGTAAAATTCTATATTTTGTAATATTACTATATTTGTGAAAAGCAAAATCGAGGTGTTCTCTCTCTACAACACGCTAAGGGTACATGACAGTTTGTATAAATACTTTTGGACAGTTCTGCATCATATTTAAGACGAAAAAATAGAAGATTGCAGATCATAACGTAGGAAATAGAATGCTGCAACACTCATTGCAATCACACGTAACTCGGAAACGATTATTCCTTGGCCTTTGAAAACAGGTGGGAACTTTTTATGGGGACAGGTGAGTGTTTGGGAATTTGACTTATGGACGGTTATGTACAGGAGGTGTGAAAGACATGTAGGGAGGGGAAGAAAACAGGAGTCAGGTGGGATCAGGCAATGGTTAGAGAAAAAACAGGTGGGGAGCTGTAGGGTTTAGAGTTATGTTTCTTAAGCAGTATTCTACAAAATTATGCTTTTTTGTACCTTCTATGGAAATTCAGGTCTTTTAGGGTCCGCTTCTTCGTAGCATGGATGTTCAGATACGAAAAGTAATTTAAAATCAATAATAAAAAAGGAAATAGGTGGGAAAGAGACGGAAATAATTTTTCAAAATACAAATGACTGTTTGATTTTCAGTAAAATTTAATCACAACACTTCGCAATATTGCAATGTTTACTCACGCATAATATAGTGCGCCAGGAAAGTCTCTCCACAGTTGCACCTTTCTGGTGAGTGTGTTTGCAACAGAAGTTATGTTGGCAGCCCGAGTAATGTAGTAACGTATAATTCGGAGTTAGGTTAATGTACGAAGATATTTTCACTTTTAAGAATAAGCGTTAACAGAACCTCCGTTTTAAAGAAAAAATCACGCAATTCGTTCGGGTAGAATGCTCACATTTTTTTCTAAATGACACTCCTCATTGTTTTAAATATATATATATATATATATATATATATATATATATATATATATATTTGTAGATAGTAGATTCTGGGAAGTTCAGAATGTTGTGATATTTGTTTAAAACGTTCTGGAATATTGAATGAATCTAGCTACCGTGTCGAAACAACCTGACTGACTGAAATAGTTTGGAGTCAGAGGAGTAAATAAGAACGATTTCCTGATAGTACGGCGCAAAATCACTAAGTGGATGAATAAATTATTATTATTTTTATTATTATTATTATTATTAACATTGTATTACCATTATTCTTTATGTTTTTAATAAAACTGACACATTTAAGTAATATAATGTTAAATATTTAGATTTATAATGTGCGGAATGTTTACACGGGTTAAGCTAGTCACTATTTAAAATATATATCTGTTGAATGTTTTCACTTTAATGAAAAACTTATTAGAAATATTGCAGTTTTGAAGAAATGGATACTGGTTTAAATATGTTTAAGAAATATATACGAATTGCTTTGAAAATGTTCCGTTATGGCTTAAATATTTATTAAATTTCAATAGTAGGCTAATATTGACTAATTTAATAGTTTAAATATCTGACATTAAAAAGATTGAATTATAACTTTGTCATAAATAGTTAAGGAAGTTCAATGAAAATAAAAAAATGTTATTTTACGAAAAGCACTTCAACTACTATACGCGCACTTTTTCTTGATACTCCACAGTGGGGGGTTCGAGGGGAGGTAGGTTCTGTTTACGTCACGGCAGTGCAGTGCTGTTATCATCCACAGAAAACACAGCGTAAAAGCGCGTCTTGGACTAGATAGCAATGAGAAACAACTCAAGGTTTTTTTAAAATTCTGAAGAAATAATTAATAATTGTAGAAATTATTGAGTAACAAAAAGGTGCACGGTACGCAGATGTCGTTAGAAAGAGAGAGCGAAAACTGAGAAGTCCGATTTGAAAAGGAAGGTGAGCAGCACTGCAAACTGAGTGGGGCTCATGTTTTCTCCCGAGCCGTGCTGTGCCGGGCTGAGCGAGAACTAGGGAGCTGGAGGATCAAAAAAAAGTGCGAGCATAGTACTTGTTCGTTCAATCATTACGTATCACTTCTTTAGGGACACATCAACGCCACAGTCAAACAAGCGATGCATTTCGTAAGGAACCCTACTAGATAATTGAAAGCGTTTAATCTCCTGCTTCCTAACCTTTACGCTCACTTTGGACGTTTCATTTCTAATCAAACACAATATTATTGGAAGATCCGACTGGTTCCGAATGATGACAGTATTGACAGCGTGTCCTGCTATCTGTTGGCGGAACATTAAACTACTTCAAACCGTCCAGCTTAATATTAAGATTACATTTCATAGCAAACAACTCAAAGCATGTGGATGTGAAATCGTCCGTAGAGAAGAGAAGATTGAGTTTTGAAGTTCGATGATTGACTTTTTTACCCATTAAGCACAACATAATTCTGAGTACATGGCACTCGCCCAAGACCATTTGCGCACCCACTGTCATTGTATCCATGTGCACAGTCATTGTTGGGGATCTCTCATAGCATGGTTTTGCAACATGTAGTGCAAACATTTAGTGCAATGTTGCTAAATTATACTACTAATGCATTTCAAAGCGCCAACTTCTGGTTATATGAGCAATATTTTCTAGAATAAGTAGTAAAAGCCGACAAGGGAAGGGTGATCGTCAATTTCCGACAAAGTTCTCACTTTCCCCTGCATCTCAATGTATGACACATTTACAGAACTACAGTCCAGTTATACTGCGATGTTTCTAACTCTGCCTCTCAAGGCTCGTCTTCACGATGGACTATGTCAATGTCTTTCTCGACCTTCTCAGTCGTGCAGCCAGATGTTGCATGATCGCGACCGTATCAAGCAGTGCTTTCGATAATGCGACTTCAAGCTGCAAGAGTGAGAAATGCCGTGTGATATTTCATTGTGGCCATAGGGGCTTGAGGGGCAGAGTTAGAAAAATCGCACTATAGCCACCAAACATTTCACACTGTGCGCCACTCTGCCACATACCGAGAGGAATCCCAAGCGGAAACCCATGAAAATGAATCTATCAATATGTAATATTTTGCATAAACATGCAATATGTAATATTTTTGCAAAAATTATTTGCAAACCCAAATTTGTTTTTTGGTACTGGAGTTTAAGCAACATCACCTACCATAGATCTATTTAGGTGGCGTTGGTTTAATTCTCGACATACTCACTATGATCGCAGCGCCAGAGCACGTTTTTGGAAATTTCTTTGAATCTTATGACCGGATCTAAAGACAAATTATATGTTCCCCACCACGAGACCGAGACGCGTCGAATGACACATTTGTCTTCATTGATGCACGGGAAGTGGTCTAACTGTGAGTGATGTATCCACACATACACACAAATGCACATACGCACATTCGCAGTTACTCAAACACTGTATAGAGATTCACTAATATTATATATTCAATAATACTATTCATTCTCCACCACCACAAAAGCGCTGTCCCTTTTCCGACTCTGCACGACCTACATGTAAGATCTTTATGCCCTCCTCCCATCGTCTCCACTGAATACGTGCCATGCATGCGCGAGATCAGTCTTCCCCAAAACCCATTTCCGGTTGCCTTTCGCCTCTTCAGAACACGCGCACACACACACACACACACACACACACACACACACACACACACAAACTTCCACCGGTGAGAAACGCACCACGCAGACACACTCGACCAGTGACGCCTGCATTATTGGCAACATAACGAAATGCTCCCAATGCCCCCTCTCCTCCCTTCGTAGTCCTACTCGCCCTTTCTACATCCCTAGTCAGAGCCCGCAGCACGTGACCGCTCCCCTTCTTTGTACCTGCGGAAATCCATGAAACCACCCTGAGTATTAACCCTTTGTTGCTTCTTATCGCCACTACTAATCGCCATTCGGCTTCTCGTCATCCACCACGCGTCTTCGTGACGACTTTGCGCAACTTTGCTACGTAGCCAATTCACACAATTCACGTAACCTCACGCTTCTGGCCATGTACTACGATTCTTCGTGCGCGATTTCGCTATGTTGCCTATTCTTAGTTCTCATGCACCTACTACGTTTCTCGTCATATTGCTTCACCTCACCTATTATAGCCAACTACATGCGTTTCTAGTACAATCGCTTTACACCATCTCTACATCCACGAGTTGAAAATTTAATCACATGCAATTGGGCTCCAGACAGTGCACACTGTTAATTTTCCACTTCCAGTGGCCCTGGCGAGGGCGTACATATGCCGCGTCTCTTTGCTTTTTGCGGCAAAAAAGGGGGCAGAACTTAAATAGATTAAGTTAAACTATAGAAGTAGCTGGCGCTTTTGCTGGCATCCTAAGATTTACGTACAACTGATGATATTTTTTTTCAGTCTAGTAGTGTTAATGTTTCTTAGTCTTGCCGTATTTTTTCACTTATTCACACAATTACTCATATTGTGTTCCTTTACAACGCAGTTGTACCCATCATGCGCACTTTAAATTAGTCACTATTCTTTTCATATTCGATCAGCAAAACTCCCGACAATCTCCAAATTACCTAAAATATTTTTTTAATTTTTGTTTTGTGGTAAATCTATGAAAAAATACAACTTTATATTCTTTCCCGATATTTTGCAGCAGTCATCAAAAAAGCGTTTTTCGTGAAAATAAGACCCTCTGCAGACGACATAAACTAGATAAAAAGTAATGGCAAGACTCTTTGCGTAATTTTTTTTGAAAATTTTCAGATTCCTTGGAATTTATTTAAGTGCAAAAAGAATAGAAATTCCATATTTAATTGCGCTTAAGGCACATTTTAACGTTATAATTGTAAAAATTATGAAATATTTTCAAAATTTATTTTCCAAAATACGCTCTCTTTAATTTACAAGTTCTGTAGGTTAAATGTGTGAACATGCAAGATTTAGGGGAAACGTTTCAGACATGGTTGTTAATAATTAACTATGATATGACTTTAAATTTGAAAATTCAACTTTTAATTTTTTAATTTTTTTGAGTCACATAATTAATAATAAACTCATTCATACATTGTGTGATATATTGACAATATTAGTATAACATGTGACCTATAAATGTAAATATAACCTACATTATCCGTTTCATGCATACAAAATAATGGTTAATACAATTATTTATTTATTAAGTATTATTTTAATTTAAATGTATTATTTTAAATTAAACCCTCTATTACACAATTAATATTTAATGTAAATTGTTTGTGAGTCATTTAACTGAATTAACTGTCAGCAATCACATTTCTTTTGTTCGTCTCATTGCATTGAGAGAAATAAAAATACCTACGTCAGTGCTAGTCATGTCCAAATGCTGCGCAGTCGGACTAAATTGAATGTTGCAAAAAGGTAAGATAACCGGCATTATATCTTATTTTCACAAAAAAATGTTTTTTAAAGACTGCGTGCAAAATATGTGAAAGAAAAATGTAAGATTATATTTTTTCATAGTTTTACTACAAAACAAACATTAAAAAAGTGTATTTAGGTAATTTGGAGATTCTTTGGAATTTTGTTAGTCGAATATGAAAAGAATGACCCCTATACAATACGCCCCGGCGCCGACTATGCTGAACGCGTCCCTGGCGGATAGCCGCTGTGTATTCAGACGACGGACTCTAGGGGCAAGGACAGAAAGAGCACGTCCAAAATTTAAATTTTTCCAAAACATTCTTATACATACCATTATGAATTAATGATTTTTTTCTTAATTCAATCTAAATATCTTATTATATCTTCATATTATTCCATGTTTAGTTTTTCTAAAATATTGCAGTTTTCGCGTTGGCATAATATTATTTTATATGGTAACTAAGTTGAAATGTTCTTCGATACTGTTTTTCACTATTTTTTTATATATATGTTATAAAAATTAAATGTTTAAAATATTAGATGTTTATAAAAATAAAACCCAGTTCGAAAAGAATAATTCCATTACACCAAATTCAATATTAAAGGTGAAAAACAGTATCGCAAAACATTTCAACTTCGTCACCACATAACCTAAAATTATGATACTGATAATGTGTCTGATAAAGATTCTGAAGAATGTTTATAACGTCGCTGCTTACCCCAGTAATAAGTAAATAAGTAAATCATTTTAAGAAAAAAAAGAACGAAAAAAATTGAAACTGTCAAATAATGCATGGTATGGGGCAATATTCAGTAATAAGCTCAGTATAGGGCAAAGGGGAGTGGGTATCCGAAAAGTAAGTGTAGAAGCGATGATGCGGGACGATCTTCTGTGGCGCTGTTTGATTTCAGGTGCGGAGGAAGCCAAAGAATGGAATGAGAACGCGTGACACCCGCACTAGGAAATAAATAAATAGTTTAGCAAAATTCTCGTAGATTTGCATGTACTCGGCTTCTGACAGCAGGTTTTTTGCCCTTCAACTTTTGTTTTCCTCAGCCGTACCTTATGGTCTCTTTTCCGTGGCTTTGATGCAATGGAGAGACTATTTGGAGTAAAAACCTTAATTCGAAAGGTGAGATCATGATAGGACGTAGGTATTGTAATGGCTTAAAGACCTTCGGCCTACCCACATTGTATCAAGTTAGTAATTTATATATGAAATAATTGCCTATTAAATAAATAATAATGTGCAGCTGTTTTCCCTTTTTTAATTCATTGTTTAACAATGACTTAAATAGTGATATTTTTATTGGATTGTATTTTTGGGGGGTTCTGTCTGGAAAATCTTTATATCAGGGGAAAATGATAAATGTCAGACTAACAGGAAACTTTCCGATTCCATAGTACCATCTATTGTGATATACGTTGCAGATATCTACTGTCTAAGATACACTAATCAACTGGATAAGATACAAATAAACGTTTACAAACGCCTTTTGGGACTATCGAGAAAAACTCCTGGGTACATGATTAGAAAGGTATGTTGGCTCAAATAAGAATCAGAAGTAATTAAAAGATTATTGACTTCCATGACAAAATTGCTTTCTTTGGCGCCTTGTCGAAACCAACGTATAATTTTCAACAAACTTTTAGAATCGAGAAATGCGTTTCCAAATTCTAGTAATTACAACTGGGTGTCCGTTCTGGTCAGATTGATGAATGATTTGGAGTTTCATAACTTAATTACGCAGAAACAAAATCCAAATGTAATCAGAAATAGCATTCCATCGATTATTGCATTAATTGTAGGTAAAATCTTTATGGACGATACGCATAGAATCATGAATTCATCATATAGTAGAATAAATCGAGAAATTAGGGATTCGCAATCTACAGAACAGAGAAATACCTAACTTTGGCTCTCCCCACTTCCATTACTAGAGTAGTCGCTCAAATCAGGATGTCCAATGACAAAGAAATCAACATCAGTAGTAGAAACGCGTGGCACAAAATACACTCAAATTGAAACTGCTCTCTATGTAATATGAATACTGATGAAATCCTTTAACATACAATGCCCAATATATAAAGCGCTTAGAGGACCTTACCAAAATGATATATTATCCTTTCCAAATGTTCTCATTAAACTAAACTCTGAAAGATCTAAAAACTCTGTACAATATTATTCCATCAATTCTGAAATTACGAGCTTGTATTATCAATTAATAGTTCAATATAAATTCAACTGGTTGTCTCATTTAATGCAGGTTGTTCTGTATATATTTGTATGTTCTGTTGTCTCAATTCTTTTGTGTCTTATGTTATTGTATTATTTTGTTATTGTGTTCTTGTATTATTTTCATTTGTTGTGTTGTCTATTATGTATATTGTGCTAACTGTCTATTCTACCAGAAGTTTATTTGTAATGAAATTGTTTATAGTAGAGCTGTCAATATGCACAGCAATTTGTAATAGGATGATCCTGTAATCAAATTACTAATAAAATTTAATTGAATATTAATAATTTATTATTATTATTATTTGGTGCGTTTTTTTCTTTCTCGCAAGAGGCACGTAGCAATCTGACCGACTTCACAATATGTTTTACCATATTCGGCAGCATAGTCCCATGCTGAAGAGTGCTCATGCTCATTTCATTGAACAATTATATTGCCTTATTTATTAATTACATGGAATACGAGGTATAATTCATTATAGTTTTGTAATTCATGTATTACTTTACATTAATTAAAACAATAGTTGAGCAATATATCTCAGATTGTTACAATTACAGATTACAAACGGATAGGAGCCTAGACCACATCCAAGACAAACGTTGCTCCAAATTTGGGACGTAGTATTTGGGCAATGTAGCAAGAAATATCGAATAGAAAGGAAATCCCTTGCACAAAAAATTCGCAAACAAGTCATTAATTATCTTCACTTGTGTGCACAAAAAACACTCTTCCTATTCAAAGTAGCACAACATCAAACGCAGATTGCGTACGCAGACTGTGCAGCATTTGCAAGTCATTCTAAGAATTAAAATCGTATGTATTGAACAAGAGTTGCAAAAGTTGTGATTTTTTCACACACATCTCTTTCGATTCAGGAACATGCGCAAAATCTTACACTTACCTTTCATGATATTTTGAAAGATTGGCTTTGTCAACCGGTGGTGAACTCATAGCAAAAGTGCAACAAAATAATCCTTTACTTGCAAAAGGAGAGGCCCATTCAGTTGCCCTCCGTTTCCAAGTAGAAGTTAACGAGGTACTTCGCAAACCGTATGTGATGTCACGATGTGCCTGCTAGAGCAGCTGATGTCTCTCAACAAGCCAAGATTTAGGATGACTATAAAAGTCTCTTCTTAACTGTACAATTTGCATTTTGTTATGAAGTACGAACACTTTTGTTTATGAAACACAATGTCTGATTCTCAGCGTCCTTTGCGTTAACTTTATTGAGACACTATTAACCTTAGTTAACAGTTGCAAAAATACTCCCATAATGTCTGAAATATGAATGATAAAATTTTTTTGAATTAAAGATCACCTACTACGTGATTTTCATTTCATTTAACTTAATTCAATGAAAACAGAAAAATTGTTCATTTCAAAATCCAAGGAGATGAAAAACAATTTTCAAAGGAACCCTAAATTACAATAGTTAGTGAAAAAGGTTGAACTGTGATATTTATTGGAACTTTTTCTGTATGCTTTCTACAAGTAAAATTGGCACATTTTTAGGTCTTCTCTCATGTTTCCTGTCCGAATTTATAGACCATAAATGTAGAAATAATAACTTTGTTGAATATGAGCTCCTCTCAGATGTTGTTCACCTTAAACTAATTGAACTCATCTCCGCACGCGTTCGTCCAGTAGTCTGGTACTCTGGCTAGGAACTGATAACACCTAATAGGGCATTGTAATTTGGGAAGAACAATTAGTCGGTAGTAATTAACGGTCGAGAAATGAATGAAAGAAAGTATGAGATCTTGACTATCAGGAATAAGAGAAATTAAGATTATCTTCTCAGCTATCTCTTGTAAAACTCATTATCAATTGTTGCGCACGATGTGTGAAAAACTAATTCATTACAAGCTAATACATCAGCACAAATTCGACAATTCAAAGTTAGTTCCATACAGTGTGAAAAATTATCTATTGTAGAATCCACGACCACTGATGAAATGACGGATGTAGTTCATGGGATTGGTCACTGTGAACAATGAAACAATTAGTTTGCCAACGTTTCGGAATTTTTAATTCCTTCATCAGGGCTTACTGATGGGGTCCTGAAGGAATTAAAAAATTCGGAAACGTTGGCAAACTAATTGTTTCATTGTTCACAATGATCAATTCCGTGAACTACATCCCTTTCGAAAAAATATCTCCTTACAAAGACACGAAACTATGAATTTCAAACTACCATGTCGCAACGTTGCCATTCTCGTATTGCAACCTGATACGAAGTAAGCCATTGCCACAATTATGATAGGGATATTTTCAAAATATACAAAAATACATTGTTTTATAAGAAACGTATACTACGATTCCTAATAGAAAACTGCAAACTCATCCAACAAACCTTTCACTTGTGAAAGACTCTGTTCAGCAAAAGAAGCACGAGAAATTCAAATCTGTTGTTTCGAAGATTTACAAAAAATTACGTATACTAATATTTTCAAATCATTGTACTTGAGATTATTAAAATATCGACATTTGAAAAACAGATCTCATAAAGTAAAACTCTGTGCGCTGATTAACGTAACATAAACATCATTACCGCGTACGAAACTGTATTTCATAAGCCTCTGATCCTTCGTCAATCGATTAATTGATTGAGTCGTTCCCGTAGGTGTAGTGCATGTTTTTATCGCGAGAGGTGGCGGTGATTTTCCCCCGCCTGCTTGTGGGATCCGGCGTCGACATACGTCGGCTTGCGGGGATTTCCCCAGTCAGATCTCCCACCAGCGTGACACCGCCCTGCTCAGACATGCTCTAAGCTCCTAGCTGGTCTCCCGACTTGATTGGTGGTGCAGTGTGTGTGAATGTGTATGCAAGTAAGGGACAAGGAAGAGGAAGGAAAGATCGTGTGCGCTCGAGGCCAGTTTGTTACAGTACTGCTCTGGCATTCGCCTGGTATTGATTGGATAAATCATGGGAAACTACCGATCAGAGCATCCGGCCGCTAGAATTCTCCTGAAAGGGGCTTAAGTCGACCAAGCTATATAGCTAGACTCGAAAATCCTGCCACGGGACTCTAACCCCCGTCCTCGCGGTCAGAGGCTCGGTAGTGACATGATCCTCCGTATTTTCAGGATATCATGCTTATTGGAAACAAGAACTATTAAATTGGTATTAAAATCGATAAAATCAGAAAAAAATACATTAAAAATGACAGTAAAAGGTAAAAAAACGACTTAATAGTCGAAATCGGCGAAAAATGCAACAAAATTACATATAAAATGGGTCATTTCCTTTGTCATAACATGAAATAATTTCTATACTAAACGGCATAGAATAATGCCGTAAAGTGAAAAGAAAAACGTCACATTAAAGTCCGCCCCCTAGCCATTAGCAGGATATCAATTTCAAAACGGAGGTATTTCCAAATTTCTTTTCACAGAAATATCGTCATCACTGTAATTCTCGGCAGAGGCTCCGCCCAAATTCAAATAAACATGCCAACTCATCAACGCCCGACACAGTTATCCTTGGGGCAACCACTCGGGCAGACAAAGTATTTTGGACACTGTGTAGCAGACGATGTAGTCTGACGTAATAACTACAAGGAAATGGCGATACAAAGGCGGACATTGTCAACTCATCAACGCCGGATCCTCGCGCAATCGCCGGAACCTCCTCAAATGAGACTCCGGGCGCTAACGGGTCAAGCGATGCTCCCAAAGACTGGGGCGAGGAGATCAGGAAGCTCAGAGACGGAAATGACGTCACATGACTACAATCCACCTATAAGAATTGATCCGATGTTCTTAAAGATAAAAACAAGATCAGAAATACTAGGAATGCGAGACAAAAGAGGACAAATTACAGAACACAAGGGGAAGTTTGATGAAAGGGTGTGGGCTATCAAAAGACTGCGGGTGCTGACTGTCCAAAATCCCCGAGATATTTACATGTGATCAATTAGGAATCAATTAAAGACAATAAGAAATGGCTAGGGGCGGACTTTAATGTGACGTTTTTCTTTTCACTTACGGCATTATTCTATGCCGTTTAGTATAGAAATTATTTCATGTTATGACAAAGGAAATGACCCTTTTTATATGTAATTTTGTTGCATTTTTCGCCGATTTCGACTATTAAGTCGTTTTTTACCTTTTACTGTCATTTTTAATGTATTTTTTTTCTGATTTTATCGATTTTAATACCAATTTAATAGTTCTTGTTTCAAATATATTTACAAGATGCAACAAATGTTCTCCACATAATTCCTTAGTAGCATATTCCTTCATTGGGTCAGAAATTGTAATGTCTGCCATTGTAATCTAAGTTTGTGACGCCTGTCAGCACCATCGTTGGTTTGGCCGATTTCGGGATAACTAAAGACATATTTCCTGGTAAAGAACAGTCCAAACCGAAAATTTACAGCTGATTGCACTTGAACGAATAGAAGAAGCCTGATTACTTCAGTAACATATCCAACAGCTTCAATTGAACATCCAAACCGATTTTGATAAAATTTTTACTTCATTTTTCTTTGCTTTTAGAGCATTTTAAAACATTTTAAGAGCATTTTATTGATCATTTTCGGCAATGTTTTAGGTCATCAGAAACCGTCCCCCTTAGAAATGACTGTGACGCAACTGAAGAGTGACTGAGTCTGTGCGGTGCGCAACTGAATATCAGATGAAGAAAGACGCTGGTGCAGGTTTCCCACAGCGAATGGGAAAGGACAACAAAACTGCATCAGAGGACGGAAGAATGAACCTAGCCGATGGTGAGCTCAACTTGTAGGAAGCCGTGCAACCAGCCTGTGCAGTAAGAGGCAACCAAGTGGCATTATATTTTGTGAGATTGACGATACAGTTTCGCACGCCTGCGAACGACGCACCCTACGAGTACTTTCCCGTATACGTTCGTATGTACGGAGTAACATACGTGTAGAGAATGTTATTAATGCTGCGGAAAATAGATTTTGAGATTTCAACTGAAATACACCATTTGAATACCTTGGAAGGTTTAGAAGAAGAAGATGATGATGAATTAAATAATAACAAATTGCTGTAGCCGAGTCGGCTAATCATGGCAGTGGACCGCAGCAGGTTGTGGTAGACAAGCTGTATTGATCATGACGCGCCCTTGGTCAAGATATGTGGCGGGGCGGCCGTGACAAATGGTGTAGGGGAGCCTTGGACACGAACAGGAGGCTCTGCACTTGTTATAGTGACGAGTAAGATATAGATAGGAACATATAGAAGTGGAGATAGTCGTTGTATTACTAAGTATTTATTTGAATAAAAGAGTATTATAAAGTGGTAATATTGTTTAATTGTGAGAACTTAACATTGGCGACGAGGAAAATGGCAAATACAGCACCAACTTCGGAACAGTTTGCACAAATCATTACGCTGATGCAGCAACAAATACAACAACAACAGCAGCAAATCCAACAACAACACACGGCCTGGCAGCAATTTCAGAACCAACAGCTGGCAGTTCAACAGCAGTTCCAACAACAGCAAACAGCAGTGCAGCAAAAAAACCAGGCAATAATTACGGAAGCGTTGAAAGGGTGAGTCCTGGCCTTCGGAGCGCGTCCTCCCCCTCTCCCTCCGTTTGATAGTGAGAAGGATGAGTGGTATACTTATAAAGAGAGACTCGAACAGCATCTATTATGTCACGGGGTAGACAAAGACGACATGAAAAGGGCGTTTGTTCTTAGTTGTATTGGCAGTGAAACATGCAATTTGTTAAGGAAGTTGTGTCCCGAAAAAGAAATAACAGAATTACCTTGGGAAACAATTAAGGCAGAATTAGATAAATATTTTGCTAAAGCGCCGCATGTAGTGGCTTCTAGGTATGGATTTTTTCAGAGCAGAAAAAAGGAACTCCAGTCTCATTCCGAGTGGATCACGGAACTCAGAGGGTTAGCTCGCACGTGTGAGTTTAAATGCCAGTCACCGGTTGCGGGAAATCATACGCCGACTCGCTCATCAGAGATATGGTTATTTTACATACTCCTGAAGAAAAAGTTCGCTTTGAGGCAGTGAAGATTAGTGATCCGACCTTAGAAGAAGTGCAACGTATAGCTCTCACGTATGAAGTAACAACTAAAACCACTAGAGAAATAGCAAGATCGGAATCAGTGTGTTATGTGAAGAGAGAAAGCAGGCTCAAATCTGAGAACGTGAACAGAACAAGAAGACAGAATCGCAAGAGAACAGCTCGAGTGACAGTGAAAATGGCAGTATTAAGAGTGAAGGGTTGAAGAGCAAGTGGTCGAAATCTTGTAAGGATTGTATCAAGAAACATCCTAGGGAACAATGTAGGTTCAGGCAAGCTGAATGTTTCTTATGCGGCAAGAGGGGTCACATTAGAGAAGTGTGTCAGAGTTGGCTCAGGAGAAGACCAAGAGATAAGCAGGTGACACGCGAAGAAGAAATGGAAACTGATATGGTAAATGAAGTATTGAATAGGGAAGATAAGAAGAAGAACTTTTTATACAATTACAATTCGGCAGCGAGTTGGTGAATTTTTTGTGGACACAGGAGCAGCATCCACACTTATTAACTTGGAAACTTATCACAGGTTAGGCTCTCCTAATTGTAAAAAAGTAGACACAAAATTGGTTAGCTTTTGCAAGAGTCCCATTAAAATCAAAGGCAAAATTTATTTAAATGCAACATACAAGAAAAAGAGGGAGAGGTTAGAACTCATAGTGGTAGATAGATACGATGTAACGAACATTCTGGGACTGGACAGCTTTAACAAATTAGGGTTTGAAATAGTGGATGAAATTGAGAATATATCGAAAGAGGCTCAGACAACTTTAATAGAAGAACTTAAAAAAGAATTCGATGAGGTGTTTTCACCGGGCTTAGGAAAATGTAGTTCATTTTCAGCACATATTCAGTTAAAAGAAAATTGTAAACCTAGATTCTACAAGGCTCGACCGGTGCCTTGGGCACTACGGGCAGCGGTAGAAACGGAGCTTAGAAGATTGGAACGAGAAGGTGTAATTTCACCTATTACAACCAGCCAGTGGGCCACACCCTAGTAATTGTTAAGAAGCAAAATGGAAGCCTGAGGTTGTGCGGGGACTTTAAAAGTACAGTCAATCAACAGTTGGAGGTGGAGCAATACCCCATACCAAAACCGGAAGACCTTTTCCAGAAATTGATGGGAGGACAACAGTTTACAAAAATAGATCTTAAGGATGCATATCTACAACTACCTTTAGATGAACAGTCAAAGAAGATTCTTGTGGTTAACACACAACTAGGCTTGTTTCAATTTAACAGACTACCGTTTGGGGTTTCGTCGGCAGCAGCTATATTTTCAACGTTGTTTGGAACAGATTACGAGACAATGTAGGGGATGCATTAACTATTTGGACGATATTGTGGTAACGGGGGCTACGCCTCAAGAAACACTTAGGACAATTTAAGAGGTTTGTTGGCCAAGCTAAGGGAAAGTGGATTAAAGATTAATTGGTCCAAGTGTGAATTTTTTCAAGATCAGGTAATCTTTTTAGGTCATGTGCTAGACAGGACAGGTATAGCTCCGACGCAGAGCCATATAGAAGCAATTAAAACAGCTACCTGCTCCTAAAGATATAAAGCAGTTACAAGCCTTGATTGGTAAAATAAATTATTACAATAATTTATTAAAAGTTTTTCATCTATAGCAGCTCCATTAAATGCTTTAAAAAAGAAAGGAGTTAAGTTTGCATGGACTAAGGAGTGCCAGTTAGCATTAGACAAGTTGAAAGAAGCAATCGTTGGCGCGGTGCGTTTGAATCATTTTGTACCTGGAAGAGTGACTACGATTGCCACGGATGCATCAGATTATGGGGTTGGAGCTGTTCTGTCACAGAAGGATGAAGCAGGTGTTGAAAGGCCGATAGCGTTTGCTTCAAAACTCTTAATAAACATCAGCAAAATTATTCTCAAATTGAAAAGGAAGCTTTAGCAATTATTTTTGGAGTCAAGAAATTTAATGACTTTGTTTATGGAGCAAGATTTCATTTAATAACCGATCACAAACCTTTGGTGCAGTTGTTTCATCCCGGCAGGAAAATTCCAGAAGGTACAGTTAAGAAGCTCCAGAGGTGGGTGTTGTTTCTCACAGATTACAATTATCAAATTCACTTTAGGAGTACCACTAGACATGCAAATGCAGATGCGTTGTCAAGACTACCATGTGGGCCCGACATAGAATTTGATGCATCAGAGGAAGCATGCTTTCAAATTGACACTGAAGAGTGGGAGACCATACAAGAATTCCCCATTAATGCAGCAACAGTTGCGGCGGCTACGGAAAAAGACGAGGAGTTACGGAGGGTGAGAGACTTTATCCGAAAAGGGTGGCCATCTAGATTGCTCAGGAGTTACGACAAATGGTACAATAGAAGAGAGAGATTGTCAGTTAAGGCGGGGGTAGTTTTGTTAGCATCGGACCAATATGCACGCGTAGTAATCCCTCAGTCGCTTAAGAGAAAGTGTCTTAAAGTTGCTCCACGAAGGCCACTGGGGTTTAGTGAAAAACTAAACAATTAGCCCGCAGGTACTGTTTCTGGGAAGGAATGAGTCAAGACATACAGCAGTTAGTGAGGTGTTGTGAGAGTTGTCAAACCAATCAGAATGCGCCAAGAAAGACCTTGTATCGTGGCCCCTACCACAGGAACCATGGGAGAGAGTTCATGTAGACTATGCGGGACCTTTCTGGAACTCTATGTGGTGATTGTGGTTGACGCCTTTTCCAAATACCCATACGTAGTTGAGATGCGATCTACAACTGCGGCAGCACCCATCGAAGCTCTGGAGAAAGTATATTCGTCTCAGAGGGCCTCCCTCAGGTGTTGGTCTCCATAACGGCACGCAGTTCACTTCATCGGACTTCGCTGAATTTTGCAGGACAAATGGAGTGCAGCACATCTGCGCTCCTCCATTTCACCCATACTCGAATGGAGAAGTAGAAAGATGTGTCCAGACATTCAAAAGAGCAATGTGCAAGGTGCGGAGCGCGGGATTAACGAAGACCAAGGCTCTTTTGCGAGTACTGGCTACTTATCGAGCACTTCCGGGAAGAGACGGCAGGAGCCCGTCGGAATTACTCCATGGTCGCCAGCACAGATCATTACTCTCATTGCTCCATCCAGGGACCGTTTACACTTCTCAAGGGGGCACACCTAAATTCAGCGTAGGAGATAGAATATTTTGTATGTCTTTTAAAAAGATCCGGCGTGGATCCCGGAGTGGTGCAGGAGGTCAAGGGATCAAGATTGTAACTGGTGAAAACGA
This sequence comes from Acheta domesticus, assembly GCA_031308135.1. Lineage (NCBI taxonomy): Eukaryota > Metazoa > Arthropoda > Insecta > Orthoptera > Gryllidae > Acheta > Acheta domesticus. The sequence continues at coordinate 146,016,705 of JAHLJT010009436.1, read as the reverse complement.
ACGATAGATAGTGGTTCGACTCAAGGCAGATTAGACCTAGATTCAGGGAAGCAGAGGTCGATAGTCAAAAAACTTTATCCCAGCACCATTTCGAGATAAAGTTTTAAAAGATTCATGGCGATGCCTAGTTCACAGGAGATCCTGCCACCGGTCAGCCCGACTACCCAACAGACTGAAGAGCTAAAGGTCTCTGCAGACGAGCAGAAAGTGGAGATCGGTGACACAAAACCTCCCACAATACGGCACAGCAGTCGAAGAGGTTCAGGAAAAAAGTTCGTTTCGCGCCGGGATATCCGACGCTTTTGGGCGCGGAGGGTGCTGTAGCCGAGTCGGCTAATCATGGCAGTGGACCGCAGCAGGTTGTGTAGACAAGCTGTATTGATCATGACGCGCCCTTGGTCAAGATATGTGGCGGGGCGGCCGTGACAATGGTGGTAGGGGAGCCTTGGACACGAACCGGAGGCTCTGCACTTGTATAGTTGATCGAGTAAGATAATAGATAGGAA